>MU668203.1:14646-88246 GCA_026770625.1 Nicotiana glauca
GAAAGCCTTCCCCATCCCAATAGGAGAATATTAATACTATAGGATGATCAAACAGAGCACCTTTTGACTGCATTTATATTGACAGTTGTTGAGAAATTTCCTTCGATGTGTCCCAAGTACAATGCATTTTTTTGGCAGTACTCTTGTTATGATGTATGGACCTTTCTAATCTGGAACCAATTTTCCTTCAGATGTTCCAACTCTTTGTTGTATTTCCTTAAACTTTATCTTCATTGCGATCTAATTCTTGATTCATTATTTTGAGGTCTGACAGCTTTCAGGATCTGGGAATGAAGTCCGCAAGCATGTCATGTTATTGAAATATGCATTGAACAGAATTAAAAAGAGAATAAGAAAGAATAATGACAAGATTAAGAAAAGAGACATTCCTGGATAATGAAATATTAATTTCATTTGATTTTTTATTTTTGAGATTTGTTTTGATTTTTTTTTTCAATTTTTAAAGAGACAAGGGTTTACATCATAAAGTAAGACAATAAGGTAAAACATCTGGATCACACCCGGAGATAATCCGGATGCAGAAAGGATAGCAAGGCTGGCTACTAAGACTCCCGTGTGATGGGGAACTTTCATGCTTGGTGATCATTTTTTGGCTTTTCTTCTGTTTCGGCAATGGATGCAACGACCTTCAGTGCCATATCAAATTCTTCAGCTTTACAAATCATTCCGACTATTGGCCCGATGTTGTAGGCAGGCAACATATTATTCATCACATCAGGAGCTTCTTCATCCTGAAAAATGTTTCTTTGAGCTTCAATAAAATCTACAACAGCCCTTTTGAGGGTCCAACAGTCCTCTGTTCTGTTTCCCACTGCTCCAGAGTGGTATTCACATCTAGAATCATCTCGGTGCGAGGGGGACTCGGGGTTTGGTCGGTTCGGGGCCATTGGCTGCAATAGATCTAGCCTGATTAGCTTTTGGAATAGGCTTGAATACAATTCACCAATAGGGGTGAACTGATTCTTTCAGAAAGGCTCTCTTGGGCAAGGATTGTATTGGGGATCATTTGGCTGAGGATTATATGGAGCTTGGTAATGATGGCCATCTCTGGGAGGTGGATCTCAGTTTTGTGTATAATGTTGTGGCTGCGTGTAATATTGCGCGCTCATCACCGCATAGAGAGGCGGTGCCACGACATAAGCATCATCTTGAAGGGGATAATAGTGTGGAGGGACCATTGGAGGCACATATGACTGGTTGAATGACCTGTGGGCCCCCCTCGAGCTTGAAACCATCATGGCTCCCTCCTTACTCCCATTTCTATTCATCAAACCCTCCAAACCATTTTGAACATTTGATGATGTGGCTTTAAAAGCATCATGACTTAAGATTCGGCCCATTTTTAGAACGTTTTCAACCATTTTCCCGATTTTGATAGCCTCAGCGAACGGCTTACCACAACAGACATCATGTTCTGGAAATAGTCAGCCTCTTGGGCCTGCAGAAAAATCGCGACCATTTCAGTTTCGTCCATTGGAGGCTTTACCCTGGCAGCTTGCTCACGCCATTTGACACTATATTCGCAGAAGCTTTCCGCGGTTTTCTTTTTCAAATTGGACAAAGCGTTTCTACAGGAGCGATGTCCACATTATATTGGAACTGACGGAAAAAATCTCGGGCCATATCGTCTTTATCACGACCCCAGTTCGCCCTCATGAACCATTGTGACAACACCTAGTATCTACGACTAGGTAAGCCTAAATTACGGAAGAAAAACCAATTTGCGGAAAAATAAAACAAATTAAAACAAGAATAAGGTAAATAATAGAGTTTAAAGGTGCCGCTCGGCATATACAATACTAAATTGCCAAAACCAACACTCAAATCCATGACCCGGAAACCCACGAATCACAAGCTAATAGATATTACATAGCTCTAACTCCAGAATGATTAACAAGAACGGAAATTCAGAAGGGCTAATACTAAATAACAAGAATAGAAAGAGACTCCTCGGTCTGCGGACGCGGCATATATACCTCGAAGTCATTGTAGCAATCTCCTCGCCTCAGGGGTGATAGGACGAAGTGAAAGTACCTGGATCTGCACATGAAAAACATGCGCAGAAAGGGCATGAGTACACCACAGCGGTACTCAGTAAGTGTCAAGCCTAACCTCGATTGGCTAGTGACGAGGAAGGTCAGGGCCCTACTAAGATTAAATAAGGTATAAGGGTTAACAGTGTGAAATAAAACAATAGAAATAAGTACAACAGAAAGAAATAACATAGAACTGGAAGAATAACAAAAAGTAGAACAAAGACAAAATAAATCACGGGAAAGAATTACAGCTCAACACAGAGATAACAACCAGGGCATCTTCCAGGATACCGTCTTATAGTCCCAATTACAACTATTCAGTGGAACTCCCGGGATAACGTCTCGTAATCCATTATATGTATATATATATATATATATATATATATATATATATATATATATATATATATATATATATATATACATATATATTCGAAGGATGTCTCAGGATCCCGTCCCGTAGTCCAACTATCAGTGCGCGGAGAACTACTGGAATCCCGATCCATAGTCCCAAATAAATAATACCCAGTACTGAGGGAATCTACCGGGTGCATTCCTGTAGTTCCATATAACTGTGCAGAGGGGTCTACCGAAATCCTACATCCATAGTCCCAAATAAACAAAAAGGGGGGATCTACTGGAATCCTACATCCGTAGTCCCAAATAAACAAACAAGGGGGATCTATTGGAATCCCGTATCCGTAGTCCCAAATAAACACACAACAGCAACATGAAGAATAGTCATAACTTGTCAACTTCATATCAAGGCGAAATAGGTATTTCTAACCTAGCATGCTGCACATAATTCAAATAAGGCAATCGAAGCAAATAGGCAATTAAGTCAGTTAGACATATTTTCCTAAGCTAACAACAAGCTTAAATTTCAAGTGGTAATGACATAAAGGAAAAGAAACACAGTTTTAATTACTTAATGAAAACGCATTTTCAGCAATTAGCACAAGTACGCACTCATCACCTCACATAAGAGGCATTTCAAATATCAAAATAGCAAATCCTAAGGGGAAGTCCCCCACGCAAGGTTAGGCAAGCCACTTACCTCGAATCGGCTCAATAATCAACCTGAAACCACGTCTTTGCCATGAGTACTTGACTCAAAATAGCCCAAAACTATTCAATTCAAATGCATAATATAAATAACACTTCAAGTAATTGATTCTACAATCAAATTCTAAGCTAATGTGCAAAATTAAGTAAAATGACCAAAAAGCTTCTCAGTCCCACACCTCGAAATCGGGTAAACTTATATTTCTAAAATCCTCACACTCTCACGAGTTCATACACACCAAGAATACTGAAATCGGAGCCCAAATGCCCCCTCAAATTCTCATTTAAAGTCTCTTAAATCCCAAGCCCTAGTTCTTCAATTTTTGGTCTAGATTCCATAATTTACTAGGTGGATTTCACATTAGAAACGATTTTTAAACCAAGAATCTTACCTCCAAGCAATTCCCCTCGAATCCTTCTTCTATCCCCTTCAAAGAGATCCAAAACGATTAGAAATGGTAGAAATAAACCCCAAAGTCGCGGATCCCCTTTTAAATAATCTGCTCAGTAGTTTCCGTATCTATGGCCTTGGGATCGCTTCTGCGGTCCCACATGTGCGGAACAAGGGGTCTTATCTGCGACTTACACTTAAGGACCAATTTTCCGCTTCTGCGCTCAATATTCCGCACATGCGGCTTCGCAGGTGCGGTCCCTTAACAGCATCTGTGGTTCCTGGCCACTCCTCAACAATCCACTTCTGTGGCTCCTCTTCTGCATGTGCAGCGCCGCACCTGCGGTCCCCAAACTGTAGGTGCGGAAATACCAGAAGCAACAAAATATAGCAGCTGCAAACATTCCTCAAACTCCCCGTCAACCATCCGAAACACACCCGAGGCCCCGGGACCTCAAGCAAATATGCTAACCAATCCTAAAACATCATTCAAACTTGTCCCAATATTCGGAACGCTCAAAACAACATCAAAATACCTATTTCACATCGTATTCAAGCCTAAGAACTCCAAAATCTTCTAAATTATGCTTTTGATAAAAAAAACCTAACCAAACCACATCCGAATGACCTGAAATATTGGACACACATCCCAAATGACACAACGTAACTACTATAACTCTAGGAATTTTGTTCTGACCCTCTTATCAAATTCTCACTATCGAACCGGAAACTTCAAAAATTTAACTTTCGGCATTTCAGGCCTAAATTAGCTACGAATCTCCAAATCATAATCCGACCACGACCCTAAGCCCGAAATTACCCAACGTAGCTAACGGAACCATCGTATTTCCATTTTGAGGTCGTCCTCACACTGTTCTAACTACAGTCAACTTTCCAACACTTAAGCTCTCATTTAGGGACTAAGTGTCCCAAAACTCTCCGAAATTCCAAACCGAACATCCCGGTAGATTAAAATAGCAGAAATAAACATGGGAAAACAGTTAATAGGGGATCGGGGCATTAATTCTTAAGACGACCGGCCGGGTCGTCACAGTCCCACACGTGCCAATTTTTAATTTTTTGATCTGTATACCACTCTGAAGCGATTCCAGTAAGGCATTAACCAAAATAGGCCATTAGCAGCTCCTCTTTTCCACCAGTACCCCTCAACTGGTTATTGTATCATTTCAGATGAGCGACCGGGTTTTCATGCCCGTCGTACTTTTCAAATTTTGGCATCTTGAAGCCAACTGGCAAGTGGACATGGGGAAACATACAAAGGTCGGAGTATGAGACACTCTTTTGGCCACTCAGATCTTGCATGTTTTTTAGGCTTTGTTCCAGGCTCTTTATCTTCTGATCCATTTCCTCTTGCTCGGGATTTTTAACAACTTTTTCTTTCTACCCCGAGAGATTATACTACGGAGGTTGAGTGAAAGAGTACATGGTCACATATGTTATTTCTGGTTGAAGTTGTGGGCCCTGAAAGATGAACGTTGGAGGGGGTGTCCTTGAAGCCGGTGCCTGGGGGCAAACCACAGAAGGCATGCCAGGATCATTGGAGGGTGCCCGCATGGGATAAGCGGGTTGGGAACAAGGGCGTTGGTAACTTGACCTGACCTGGGGACCAATTCAGGAAACCCAGGGATTGCATTTGGCAGTTCCCTACCATTAGACCAGGAGTCCCACATTTCTAATATGCGGAGACGCAACATCTTATTCTTTCAGCAGCTGCTGATTCTAGCTGCAGAATAGCTGATTCTGGGCTATCCTTAGGACCGATGATTGGCAGATTGCTTGCGGACGTCATTTGTGCCTTTGGATTTTATGAAGGAGGGGAGGCTAGACTACCAACAAAACCAACCACCAAAACCTGGCTAGTTTGCACATCCAACAACCTTGTTTGTTTTGAAACATTTAACATATAAGAAATCGCACGGTGGGTTGCAATGTACCTAACAATTAAACGCTTCTATCGTGTGTTTGAACGGTTGCATGTTTCATCCCGGCCTTAACCAGCCTTTTTCACTCCTACCTATTTTTTTCATTTCTGCCTCTCTTTAATCACTCTTGATTTTTTGTTTCATCTTGTTTTTGCCTCTCTTTTATTTTTTTGCACTCTCTTTTTCTGTCTTGTTTATCACTCTTTTATTTCTTGCCGCTTTCTTTTTTTTCCTTCTTTTTTTCTCACATTATTTTTTTTTCAATTTATTTTTTCATTCAACTAATTTTATGGCTATGATCGAATCCGATGAGGATTGCCTACGTATTATGATCCCGCGTGAATCAGATTTTGCGTAGTCCGGAAAGATTGGGAATGGAGTAAATAAACTAACTTTTTTTTATAACACTCAGACCGTGAAAGCTTTAAGGCAGAAGAATTTTTTTTTTCAATTATTATTATTTTTTTTAATTTCAAAAGAAATGCTTTAAAAGAAGAAAGAAAATATATTTTTTTGGATTTTTTATTTTGACTCTTTTTTTAATTATTTTTTTTGAAAAAAATACTTCTGAAAATTTCTTTTCTTTTGATTTGAATTTTGGAAATTTCAAAAGTAAAAGGAAAATATTTTTGTTTGAATTTTAATTTGTTTTCTCTTATTCTAAAGAAGAAAGAATATTATTTTTTTGACTTTTGATGTTGCCTCTTACTTTTCGAAAGAGGGACTTTTTAAGAAAAAAGAATTTGAATTTATGAGTTTTTATTTATTTACTAAAGCACTTCTAAAGAAAAGCAAAAATATTTTTTGACTTCAATTTTTAATTTTTTTTTGAAAGAAAGACTTTCAAACAAGGAAAAGATTTTGCTTTTTGAATTTTTGGGAAAACTACTTCAAAATGAAAGAAACCATATTTTGGATTTTGATTTTTACCGAGTTATTTTATTTCTTTTTTTTAAAACATATGAAAGACTTTAAAAAGAAGAAAAATATTTTTTTTGGGTTTAAAAATTCTTTTATTTTATTTTTTGGTTTTTTTTTTAATTTTCTAAGGAAATGATTCTAAAGAACGAATTAAAGAAAAATATTTTTGGATTATTTTAAAATTGGGGTCGGAACCTGTAACGACCCGACCTGTCGTTTTTGGAATTTACGCCCCGATCCCCTATTAACTGCTTTCCCCAAGCTTATTTCTGCTAATTTAATTTGCCGGGATGTTCGGTTTTATATTTTGGAGAGTTTTGGGACACTTATTCCCTAAATGAGAGCTTAAGTGTTAGAAAGTTGACCGTAGTCGGAACAGTGGGAAGACGGTCTTCGAATTTAAATTCGATTGTTCCGTTAGCTCCGTTAGGGGATTTCAGACTTAAGGCCGTGATTGGATTGTGGTTTGGAAGTCTGTAGCTAATTTAGTTTTGAAATGCTAGAAAGCTGAAATTTTAAAGTTCCGTTCGATAGTGAGATTTTGATCTGAGGGTCAGAATGGAATTCCGAGAGTTGCCTTATTTGGGGTGTGTGCGCAAAATTTCAGGTCATTCGGATGAGCTTTGATAAACTTTTTGATCGAAAGCGTATTTTAGAGTTTTTGGAAAATTTTAGGCTTGAATCCGATGAAAAATTGGTGCTTTGGATGTGTTTTTGAGCATTCAGAAAGAGGGAACAAGTTTGAATGATGTTTTGGGATTGGTTGGCATATTTGGTTAAGGTCCCGGGGGGCCTCGGGTGAGTTTCAGATGGTTAATAGATCAAAATTTTGGACTTGTGCAGCTGCTGGAAATTTTCTTGGACATGCACATTTTGTGCATCGCGTTCGCGAAAAAGAAATTCTGGACATGCACATTTTATGCTTCATGTTCGCGAAAGAGCATCATATTCGTGAAGAAGAAATTCTGGACATGCACATTTTGTGCTTCGCGTTTGTGAGAGGGCCTCGCGTTCACGAAGAGTAAATTATGGACATCTACATTTTGTGCTTCGCGTTCGCGAGAGGGACTCGCATTCGCGAAGATAAATTCTGGCAATGCACATTTTATGCTTCGCATTCGCTAGAGGGGCGTCGCGTTCACGAAGTCCAAACCTGGTAAGGCATCGCGTTCACGATGAGCAAAACCATCAACATCAATTTTGTGCTTCGCGTTCGCAAAGAAGAAAAGGCCTGGACAGAATGTTAAGTTCTTAAAATGGGACTTCGTCCCATTTTCCATTTTTGACGATTTGTAGCTCAGGGAAAGGCAATTTTTGGGAGATTTTCAGAGAAAATAATGGAGTAAGTGTTCTTAACTTAATTTTGGTTAGATTACTCGAATCTATTACTAGTTTTGGCATTTAATCCGTGAATTTTGTTGGAAAAGTTTAGAAAACCCTCTCGGATAGAATCACAGATTTGAGGGTCGAAATGTTATGGGATTTGGATAATTTTGGTATGGTTAGACTCGTGAGAGTACGAGGTTTCTATAAATATAAATTTTACCAAATTTCGAGATGTGGGCCCAAGGGGCATTTTGGTCATTTCATATAATTTCGCGAATTAGCTTAGAATTTAATTATGGAATCAGTTACTTGAAATATTATTTACAATGTGCAATTTAATTGAATATATTTGGGCCATTTAGAGTCGGATACTCGTAGCAAAAGCGTGGTTTTGGGTTGAGTTGCACTTGTTCGAGGTAAGTGGCTTGTCTATCCTTATATGGGGGACTCTCCCCTTAGGATTGGTATTGTGGTAATTGAAATGCCTTGTACGTGAGGTGACGAGCGCGTACTTGTGCTAATTGTTGAAAATCCTATTTTTCATTAAAAATAGCCTTGAATTGTATTTTTCCTTTCTTGTTTATACTACTTGGAATTTAAGTCTGCTATTAGTCTAGAGAAGCATGTCTAATTGACTTAATTGATTACTTGCTCAAAATGCCTTATTTGGATTTTGTGCAGCATGCTAGGCTAGACTATTTGTTTTCCTTATTGTGAAGTTGATATTTTCTGAGTATTTCTCTGGTTGTTGTTATGTATTTACATTGGGATTACAAATGTGGGATTCCGGGAGCTCCCCCCTTGTCTCTTTACTTTGGGACTACAAGTTAGATTCCGGGGAGAACCTCCTGCACATTTATATTTGGGACTATGGGTAAGATTCCCGAAAGATTCCCCTGCACATTTATATTTGGGACTACGGGTTAGATTCTCGGGAGATCCCCCTGCAGATTTATATTTGGGACTACGGGTTAGATTCTTGGGAGATCCCCCTGCATATTTATATTTGGTACTACGGGTTAGATTCCCGGGAGATCCTCCTATACATTGATAGTTGGACTACGGGACGGTATCTCGGGAGATCCACTGGGCAGATGAAAAGAAAATGGGACTCAAGACGGTATCCTGGAGATCCCCGGTTAATATTATTGGTACTGAATTGTATTTCTTCCAGTGTTTACATTGTATTTGCATTATTTTGTGAACTTCTCGTTGTTCTCTTTACACTGTGTTATCTTAATGTTGTTCGCACTTGCTTATACTGCTCATTTCCACACTATTGGATTATATCTCGTATTTTATCTCAGTAGGGCCCTGACCTTCCTCATCACTACCCAACCGAGGTTAGGCTTGGTACTTATTGAGTACCGCTGTGGTGTACTTATCCTTTTCTTGCACATGTTTTTCATGTGCAGATCCAGGTACCTCTACTCCGGCTTATCATTCTTGAGGCGAGGAAATTCTACGGGACTTCGAGGTATATCTGCTACGTCCGCAGACCGAGGAGTCTCTTTCTATTTCGGCATTTAGTACTTAGCCCTTCTATATTTCTGCTCTTGTTAGACATTCTGGAGATTAAAGCTATGTAGTATTTTCTTAGCTTGTGGATCTATGAGTTTTCGGGTTTTGGAATAGTGTATCAGAATTTAGGAATTGTGTATATATGCCAAGTGGCACTCATATATGGTTCCATTCAGTTATTTTGACTTTTGGTTATTAAATTCCGCAAGTTTAGATTATTTCCACATTGTTAGGCTTACCTAGTCATAGGGACTAGGTGCCGTCACGATAGTTCACGGAGTGCGAACTGGGGTCGTAACAAAATCGATGAGGTGTGCCTATGTATCTCACATCCGGTGAGAATCAGACCCGCGTAGTTCAGTCAGTTTTGACGGAACATGGGAAATATGACACTTGAAGATTTTGGGCTCAGTTTGAAATGAATTTTTTTTTAGAATTTTCTAAATACCTACCTCTTACTTTTTTTTTCCTTTTTTTCTTTTTTTGATTTTCTACCTATTCTAGAAGCCGGTCAACATGCAAGCCGGAACAAACAGATGCGCAAGTAGCACGTAAGATGCATCTGGATGATCTTTTTAATTTGGGTAGACCTGTCCTAGAAGGACCCAACCCCTGTGTTCAGTCCCCAAAGTCAGATTCACATGATGCAAACAAACATTCCTACTAGGGATCCGGCATAAGGCAATGTTATTCTAGGTATTAAAACCTGTGTGCATTGTTCTAAACCTGGCTTACCCGAGCGGACATCTCGAGCCGAGAGGGACAGCGTACCGGGGATACAGAAACTTCAACGGCTTTGCAACTTGTCCGAACCTCATTCTAAAATTGGGATATGACTCTAACATAAAAGAAGTCACACGAAGTGCACATTTCCCAGATAATTTAGAAGATTCAGAGAGAAGAGTGTTTCGTAACGATTTATATATATATAGTTCAATCAATATCAAAGCGGTAAAAAGTAGCATTTAGCACATTAGGCTCAAACATGTAAAAATCAGATAATAAAATAAAGCCAAGTATAATAGTTATTCTAAGCTCGAATTCTAAACCCTTAACTAGAAGTTCTGGGTTCTTATCCCCAGCAGAGTCGCCAGAGCTATCACACCTCCTTTTTACCCATCCGAGGGGATATATAAGGGGATTTTTTCAATTAAAGTGACATTAATTGAAATGGGATTAATTGATTTATCAGAGTCGCCACTTGGGATAGTTTATTTTTGGTGTTTCCAGTCATCGGTTTATTTTAAAATCCCAAATCGAGGAAATTTCGACTTTATTTTAAAGTCTGCGAAACCAGAAATTCTAAGTACGGAATTTTGTTAACCCGGGAGAAGGTGTTAGGCATTTCCGGGTTCCGTGGTTCAAGCACAGTCGCTTTAACTATTAATAATTTTCCTAATTATCTGATTAATCACACATTTTAAACCTATTGAGCATTTTAACCTTTTAACCGCTTTTAATAAATTGAACCTCTTTTAGGATTTATGGATTTTTTTTTTTGAACAAGTTACGATTGTCGTACACTTGTTTGTTTTGGAACACGTCACAAACCACGCTACATGAAATGCACCCGTGATTCGCGACATATTTTATTAAACATTGTTGAAGATTGAAATTGGGTCACATAAAATGTACACCTGGATTTTAGTAGTTAAAAATCACAACTACATCACGGAAACCGTACCCCTAGCTATGATGAATTATTTAAATAACGCGCCCAAAGCAACTACGAAGATTTAATTTTCAATAGCAACATTTGTGAGGGACATGGATGATTTAATTTATTTATAGCACACCTCAAACCTTTTTTTATAAGTGTTAGTTCTTGAATCTAATCTTATGAGGGCCATGGATTATAAATTTTGTTTGGCATGACACGCCTCAATTTATTTTTAAAAGAAAGAGATTTGTATTTTTCTCCAAGGCAAGCTAAAGGTGCTCCTACTTTAATCTAATTTAGAATTAAGTATCACAATCACATCACGGGAGCCGTACCCATAGTTGTAGTAATTTAATTACGTGCCTAAAGCAAACTACGGTATTTTTTCTTTTGTAATGAAATGTCTTATTCCACTCGTCATCAAGCAGTCATATTCCAGGTAAACAAATTTAATATAAATATTGCACCACTCGCTATACTTGTTGAGTGCGAATCATCAAAGTTGACCTAAAAACTAATGATTTCTAAAAAAAAAAATCACTAAAAAAACAAAAATCAGAAACAGTAACTCAATTTACATAAAAAAAGTAGATAGCTTGGCTGATATTTTTCACAAAACCAAAGTTGAACTCAGACCTCACAAAGCAATAAAATCTCAACCCAATTATGAAATTTATTTGTTAATGAGATAAGAACACTAATGGCAGCTTTGTAAGTCTTCGCATATGGGAACATTGGAACATGTGATATTAAAAAGGTGGGAATCTGATTCAAAGTTGCAATATTTTAGTCGAAGGTAAAGGAAACAGATAAACTAAAAAAAATGCCATATCAATATATTTACAACACGAATAACTCATGATTCATTTCAATATGGTAGTAACATGTTTGAAGTACATTAGTGGATGAAGTAAGCTTAAATTGGATACTGCAGGACATGCCACTCACATACGAATTTAACAGAGCATTCAAATCTTGAATATCATACTTAAACATTCAAAATTGGGAAATCAGCACAGTAGGCCATAAACAATTCATTTCCTCATTTTATAAACTCAAGCAACAACTGATTTAGTATGGAGCATATCTAATTTGCAGTAAACAGCAAGGAGAGATACAATAAAGGCCAAATGATGAAAGCTAGAGCTCAACCAAGCAAGCAATCCATAGATTCAGCAGGAAACAAGAATTTTCTTCACAAAAAATGCTTAAAACCCCAAGATATAAAAGTAGATCAACAGCCCTTTTGAACAGTAGCAGAAATTTCCTTCTATCCCATTATTTCTCTTTGTTTTTAAAGTGTTTCCCAATTATTAAAATAAACTCAGATTTGGGGTCCTTTATTTCTAGCAGTTGTTTCCCTTTTTTCTTTCTCTGGTGCGCGAATTGTGAAGGAGATTAGTGGGAGTCCAGTCAAAATTGTGTGTGTAAGATCAGATGAGTGAATGATGAAGGAAGGGGGAGGGAACGACGATGTTGAGGTCTGAACGGGGAGGGTCTATAACTAGATCTAGGATCTCCTCTTCTTAGGTTATTAGGAAGGGGTTTTAAGGAGGGGGTTGGGCCAGTCCAGGTCAATAGATTTGGGCCTGGATTTGGATAGTTGTTTGGACGGATTTGTGGCTTAAGAATAGCCCAATTGCTTAATCTAAAACCCCATTGCAATTAAATTCTTATTTCTTTTTTCTTCTTGCTTTTCTTTAATTAAACACCCTAAATTAATCTAAAAATATAAAATTAAACTAATTACTTAATTATAAAAATTATAAAGATCACTTAATCCTAAATTAAAAGTAAAAAATTAATAATCTAAAAAAGGAAAAAATGTAAAAATGGGCTATTTTTATAATTTTTATTAATGAAATTAATTCCTACATGCAATTTAAACCCAAGATGACATGAAATTAAAACGTGATAATTTTTATGATTTTTCTCATGATTTTCAAAATATTAAACATGCATGAAATGCAACTAAATAAAGAAAGACTCCTAAAAATTAATTAAAATTATTTTTGGTCTATTTTTAGGAGTTATTTTCATGTAGGAAAAAAATTAGGTACTACGGAGGCAACTTCCAATAATCGCTGGTACTTGGAATGCTTAATTGACGATAAAACCTTCAATGAAATTTCAGTTAGTAAAAATACTAAGATTACTACTTTCAGCATCAATATTAATTTGATTTATACCTTTAGCAAGGAGATCGTGAATAATCACTTGCAATATCTGGACTTGGGTAATAACAGACTTTGCTATCTACCATTTTGTAGTCCAAAAATTTTTCAGCAACGAACTTCTGCAACCCGGCATCTTCGGTTTTGTATTTCTTTTCAAGCGCAGTCCATAGTTCTTTTGACGTTTTCACGCCACTATAGACGTTATACAAAGCATCCTCCAGCCAATTTTTTTTTTTTGGCAATCCGCTAGGCAAGCGCCTAGGACTAGTTTTTTATTAATAAAAGAAAAGAAAAATACAACAATTAGGAAAAGTAGAAATAAGGGGGACAATAGCACCGGTATTGTTACCCATATAATACACACCGGGTTAAACCTTACCTTAATAATCCTATTGAGGCTTGCAAACCTCGCCTACTGACAAGCATGCAAAAAATATGAACTTGAAAGGACCAATTATTCTATGATCATCATAGAGTTTATAACATACTCTGTGATGATATTACAGATGAGGATACTAACTCAATGGTAAAATAAAATGTAGTACCAATTTGATTTTTGCCCCTTTTTTTCCAAACTTGTAAAATCTTCAATTTGTAATTCTTTGTTGTTTTCCTCAACCTTGTGCAAAATGTATTCAAAAATCATCATTTCCTTTTTGAACGATTGGACCTCGTAGTAGTAGTTGGGGCAGCCTGCTTTTGTTTGGCAACTTTCATTGGAAGTCTCTTCGCAATTCCTTCCTCACTCACCTTGCCGTCCCCCCTTTTATCTCTTATATCAATGTTGTGATTTGGTCCGATGTGCGCAGTTGAGAAAATTGGATCATCCTCTCTTGCTAAATTTAAATCTCTCACCAAATTCATAGATGTTGGAGCTAGGCACTCATCATTTATTCCAAATATATTCTCTCATCGTTTGACATAACTTGAATGTTTGTAACAATTTGCTTCTGTCCAGATGTTGGTGCTGTGACTGGATGATCACTTATAGGACTATCAGCTGGAAAAAAATGCTCTGTAGATGTTGCTGCTTGTCGACCATAAGTATGGATACCATCTAGTTCGAACTGTAGCATGTTTTCATCCTTTTGTTGCTGCACTGCTTCAGCGTTAATGCTAATTTGCTCCTGCCCATTTTGATCTATTACTGTTGTTGTACCACCAACAGTTGGTGGAGAAACTGGATTATTAAGCTTCTTTTGTTTGGTATGTGACGTTGTAGTATGCCTTGAGCTTCCTGTTGGGGAATTTTTGGGCAGAAACATTGGAGCATTACCATTCAGTTTTCTCTTAGGAGTAGCTGCTCCATCAGGTTTTGATATTGTTGTTGAATCTATCTTATTATCCACAAAAGTTTCCCAATTCTCCTCTTCTTCATACTCAGCTCGATCTGCCCATGTTTTTGGCAATGTTCGATCAAAAGCCTGCTCCTCTTGTCGACCTGAGATTTCATTGATCATCACCCTCAATTCTTGACTTCTATCCTTGATCACTTCCTTATCATTAGTTTCAACATCCTCCACTGCTGCAAATAGTTCTATCACTTCCACAACCTTTGGATCGTCGAGAAGAAACATTATTTTTGGACCACTTACTTGAGCAGCTACAATTTCTGATTTCTTCTTTTGTTTTACACTATGTGATATTTTTGGATGATTGGTTTTTGGTGTTGCTTCAGTTGTCTTAGCTTCAGGTGTATGATTTCCATCTGATGTCCCAAGAATTTCTAGACATTGTCTATCGTGTTGGTCAGTTGTACCTTGACCTTCCTGTCGTTCAACACTACCAGCTGATTTCCCATGCCATTCAGCTGAACTTCCATCTCCATTCACACCACCAGCTGATTTCTCAACTGACCCAACAATTGTAGCAACTCAATCAGTTGTTTTCATTGTAGTAGTAGACTGCAAATTTGCACCTACACCAATATGTACTGGCCCTGATACCTTTAGTTGACTATTACCAATATTTGCTTGATTCAAAAAATCCTGTTGCATATTAGTAAGTTGAGAAGTTTTTGTCGTTTCCTGCTGCCCAGTCCTATCATTTGGTATGTGCATGTCACCTAGTGATTTTTCAATTAAATCAACAAGTGCATCATTAGATTTAGGAGCCCCAACAACATTTCAATCCCCATTTGCATTCAATGCATCAGTAACCGCCAACTTTTCTGCTAATTTTTCAATTTGAGCAACAGGTGCAAAATCACCCATATTACCGTGCTTTGATGCATCTTGATTTATTGCATTCAAAGCAATAGCTGTCTCCAAAATTTGAACTTATAGTATCTGGAGTCTTGAGTACTTGTGCAGTAGCTTCTACTATATCTGTTCCCTTCTTCTTTGCACCTTGTATCTGCTGAAAATGTGTTTGCTCGTGTCTAAAATCATGTTGCTCTAACCCTGCTACTGGACCATGTGCGTGTTGAGTATAACTAGCTTGTCCAGGCAGTGTTATAGCCTTAACAGTTTTTCCCAATTCATCTTTGTCTTCACTAACACGTACAGGCCCAGTTTACAAGATTGGCTGCGTCGCCAAAGCTGTAGAAGCCAAAAATTGACGTGGAGCAGTAGAATCATGTTGTTGCCCAGCGTTTCGAAGTTGCCCCTCAATTATTAGTGAAACATTCCTCATAGCTGATGCTACTGCAACTGGAACGTCAACAATACCCTTATTTCTTGCTTTAAGCTCCAAATTTGCATTAACCACATGCGAATAGACAACACAATCCAAACGCTACCCAGCTTCACTTGGTATAACTGCTGTTTTTTCCATGCTATTTCGATCAATAATAGCATCCATTGAGAATGGTTGTGAATTACTCTTCCCAATTACAACTTCATGATGAGAAGCGTTAGCAGTAGGTGTTTCAATAAGAACCAAAGCAGTAGTAGAAACAGCTGCTACTTGTGTTGTCTTGATCAAATCTTCAACGTGTTCATGAGCCCTTTGAGGATCTCTTAAAACCTGTGTAGCATTTATAGGATTAATTTGATCTCCAGCAGTTCGATCACCATCATTTAAAGCCCTCTTTTCATTCAAAAACTGACGCAAATCTCCATTGTATTTCGCACCACCAATTTGTTCTTGACGAGGCTGCTCTTCATCAATTTGGGCATCCTCATCACGATTCTTTTGCTGAAGTCTTCGACACGTAGTTTCATCATGTCCTTGATGCTTACAATAATTACAATACAATGGTAAATTATCGTAAATGATTTCTTGAAAAACCTCCAGAACTTTTCCAGAAATTGTATCCACACTTTGCAACCTTACACGATTAGGATGTTTGTCAAGCAAGTAAAATATCACCTTCACCCTAGCAGTGCTAGGTCTGGGTGTTGCCTTATCAATGGCAATTGGTTTTCCTACAGCAGATGCAATAGACAACAATGAAGGCATCGCAAACAAATCTGGTGACAGATTCGGCATCGATATCCAAACCACTGCTTTTGATGTTTCCTCCTTTGGGTTATAACCAATCGTCCATGGAAATACACGATATTGAATCTGAACACCCTTATACATCACATAATTAACAGAGCGAGCTAAAGCACTTACATAATCATCATAATGATCAAACCTTAGCAGTAACTTGGTGCGAGTAAACCTACGATACATCGACCTTTAACACCTAAATGTTTGGGCAGTAAATCTCGTTGCTCATTCAGTTCTGGTGCTCCTGGAGATACTTTCATCACTACTGATTGATGCAAGCCTTCCTCCACATCAAATTGTTGTCGTTCTTCTAAGGAAAACACTACAGTTGGCTCTCCATGGATGAACTGGACTGGTTTGAGTTTTGCATTTGTGCGAGGTATGGGATCTATTTTTGTTACGATTTGCTGAGCATATGTGTGTTTTATTGGTGGCTCTCCCACAGCCAAAGGCTGGGGAGAGACGACAACATCCATGGCTGCTCAAAACGTCACTATATCATTGACGTGAAGAGCAGAAAATAACTACAAAATCTGGAAAATTCTGCTTGGTACAGTAAATCATAAAATAGAATTTAAGATCTTGAAAAATTGGTTATGAATTTTAGGATGAAACCAATTGGGTATTGTTCTCTAAGAGAAGGGGGTTCTTTTAAGATCAATCTTGTATCTTACCTTCCGGATGCCGGAGTTATGGCCCGGTGAATAGTGAGGAGTTTACTATTCACCCTTCTTCCTTCCGGCCAGCTTAGAATATAATTCTTACACAAAAAATCTGAATGCTTTCATGCCTCAATTACGAGAAAGCGTTCAGCTTCTGGAGTTTCATTGGATAGCACAGGAACATCTTCCTTGATGAATTTTGGAGACTTAGAGTAGTCAAATAGAAGAACATCTTTTGCTGCGAGCGCTTGAAATCAATTCCGAAAATTTTTTTGGGTTTCTCCGCCGGTGCCAATGCTGCCGGTGTCGTTCGGCTTGTTGAGGAATTGACAGTCACCATTGGAATAGCTTGGTTCATATTATCATTAGTCATTTATGTAAAATAATGACACAAACATTAAAATCACATAGATATTAGCAGAGTACAAAACCACAAAGGTTTTATCCTCCAGAAATAGTGAGTACAAATACAGAAAATATATTAAATTCCTTAAGCCTGTTAGTAAATTGTATTTGTAAAATAATTCTGGAAAAAAATATAAATGAACATAAATTGAAATGTAAATGAAATAACAAAAAACCAATTCGAGCCCATAGAATTCACAGTGTTTCCTTAAGGAATTTAATCCCCTCCTAGTGCCCAAGGTTATGGATTATTTCCTCCCAAGATAGAACAAATTACACACAGGTGTAGTGGTACTTCAAACCCCAGTGTTTCAGTGAACAGAATGTTCGGTAGCAAATCACACTTACTGTTACTTTGTTTGATGTTTAAACTATACAGAAAAAGGAGGAGAAACTCAGAAAATTGTATTGAAATTCTGAGCAGAATAGTTTTGTATTTATAGCCAAAGTTGGGTTGAAACATAAAGAGGGGCAACTCTTCAGAATAGCTATTTATGCAAAACGGCCACAGCATAAATGCCATTACATAAATGGCTATTTACTCAACAATAAAGAGGGAAGATTGAAGTGGGTAGTTGTCGCGCCCCCTTTTTTCCCACCGCGGAGAGGAGTCCGGGTTTCGACATTCATGGAGGTGTAATGACTAATTTCCCTTTGGGAATTAGGTATTGTATTTTTTGAAGAGTCGCCACCTAATAATTTTTAAGGTGCGTTAGGGAACCTACAGGGTTTATTTACAACTATGTTTGATAAACAAAAAAATGGTAGGGGCTTGAAATTATCCTAAGGGGAAGGTATTAGACACCCCTCAGGATCTACTAGTGTGGTTCCGGCCAGATAATTTTTTATGAATTTGTGCAATTAGCAAGTAGCTAAGTAAGGCTCACATAGCAGGGGATTTAGGTTTAAATACACGAACGATTAATAAAAGCAAGGTTTTGAAAAGAGTTATAATCTAAACATTCTTATGAATGTAAAGGGGTCCTAGGTTTATTTGTAATATGGATCACATCAATGCAATACCCTGTATGACACTCCTCAAAAGAGAGGATACAAGTGGTATTAGCGCACCGGTCATCATATCCATATCTACCCTTTCCCACCCTGTGTGAAGGTAATTAAAGCGAGGGTTGGTCTCGACTCTTATTGCATGATGTTACCTGTCCCTTCCTATCAGTCCTAGAGGAATTTAGGACTCTTATTCCTATAAGATGGAGGTTCTAGGTGTTGCGCCCCCTTTTTCTTACGAAATCGGGTTTATGACATTTGGGAGGACAACTCATTCCTTTTGGGAATTGAGTTTGCATTTGAAGAGTCGCCACCTAATGATTATGGTACATTAGCACATAGAGGGTTTTTGATTTAAGCAACCAGAGATAGGGTAAGGGCTTGAAATTATTCTAAGGGAAAGGTATTAGGCACCCTTCAGAATCCACTAGTGTGGTTCCCAGCTAGACTATTGTTGTAAATTTAGGTGCAAATAACATGTAGGCAAAAAAAGCATCAAAAAAGGAGGGGATTTTCACATAATGGTTTGCAAATAAACAAAGTTGGAACGAACTAAAAGAAAGCTGATTTGTCTTAAAAGAAGGAGTTGAAATTCTAAAGGAAACAAAAAAAAATGGAAAGGGGGTCCTAGGTTTATTAACAATATGGATCACCCCACACAATGCCCGGTAATCACTCCTCAATGATGGGCTACACGTAACATTATCACATGGTCATCATATTCATATCTACCCTTCCCACCCTGTTAAGGTATTAAAGCGCGGAATGGTCTCGATTACTTATTGCATGCTATTACCCGTCCCAATCCTATCAGTCCTGGAGGCACTTAGGACTATTAATCCTAAAGGGGTGGGAGATTGGGCTTATTTGAAAGTTTTAAAAAGGTTAAAAATTTAAAGCGACATACAAAACACATATTGCACATTTAGGGGGGAGCATATAAACAAACAAAGGCTCAATTATACCTCCTTGCACAAAAAAACATATAATTAGCATGACTTTCACATACTGGTTAAGGTCTGATTAAATACTAAACATAAGAGAGCTTAAAGGTTGAAGCAGACTGATTTATTACATAATTCAGATAGGAAGCTCGACTCAAGCCTGCCTGCTGGTTGTAGTTATTAACAGAAACAGATTCAGTTTAATTATTACCCTATGGCTTGTATATGTTAAAATGGGGTCCTATAGGTATGATATCTACTAAATTCATAAAAAATAGTAAAGCTTGAAATAAACTGTTTGAGTGCATACTCGTTAAACTTGCTAGGTGAGGGAATCAAATCATTAAAAAAGAGGCAGGATTTATGAATTGATTACATGTTCTGCAGGTGATAGTGTTCATTATTACTGGTTTTAGATCTATACTGAGTGAAGCGGATCAGATTCGATTAGGAATTCCTATAGGCATGCTTTCTATGCGCTGCTGAGTTTAAACTTTGTAGACATGGTATAAAAATGTAGAAGCCTTATAGACATAATATCTAAATGCATAAGACTGGTTTTAAACCTATAAACATGATATCTAGCTTGTAGAATTTATTTAAGACCTATGAGTATGGTATCTAGGTGTAATTGAATATGCAGAATTGAATAATCATATAGGCATAATTTCTATATGAAGTTGAATATGCAGGATTCAGTATGGACCTATAGGCAGGATTTCTATATGAATTTTGAATATGCAGAATTCAGAACACCTATAGATATAATTTCTATATTTGAATATGTAGAATTCAGAACACCTATAGACATGATTTCTATATGAAAACTTGATATGCAGGAATGTAGTAGTCCTATAGTCATGATTTCTATATGAAAGTTGGAGATGCAGAATTCAAAATACCTATATACATGGTATCTATATCAAAATTGGAGGTGCAGAATTCAGAATGACCTATAGGCATGATTTCTAGATGCATTTGAATATGCAAAATTCAAGATACCGATAGACATGGTATCTACCCTTCACATGCATAGTTACCCATCCTTTTTCACTAACCATCCCCAAGTGTTTATTACAACTTATTACAAACCATAATGAATAGAAATTACATTAGAAAAAGTAAAAAAAAGTACAACCAAAGGAGAGCCTGATTCAGACTTCCTGTCTGAAATATGAGATAAACCAACTCAAAGACCTTTCTCCAACCTGAGTGTGTCAAAGTTCCCTAAGAGCCTCAATGGGACTCCGGGCAATGCTCATACCCAAATTATATTACCATAATGGGGACAAGTGCAGTGTGGAATGGCCGGCCCTCAAGTGTCCAAGTTCAGAGGGAGCTCAATGGGTCCCAAGGTAAGGCTCACAAGAGGGGGGAAGAACTTAAACACTAAGAGAGAGTGCAAGTGTAGAGGCAGATCTTGAAGAATTATAGAAGTAAAGGAAAAGGGAAAGGGGTACTGGGAAATAGTTACAGAATCAACAACTTCATACAAAAGGGATTCAGGGGTTGGGACTGATTGCAAAGAGCCCTTGTGTTTTGGGAATTAATTAATTCTAGGCATGCACAGCAATATAGAATGTTGTTATGCTCGTAAAACCAATTAGAATATACAACATACAATGATAACATGAGGTTATGATCCCAGGGGATCAAGTTTGAGTCATAGACAGCAATACTTTAATGTTGTTATGCCTCAAACAACCATCAGTGTCAAACAACTTAGAATACACAATAGAGGCAGAACAGGTAGAAGGAAAATGCTAAAAAAATACTGAACTAAACACAAAAGTAGGCAGCGAGGGAAAAAAGGTGTTAAATAAATACATAGTTGTGATGATGAATCTTAACTAGAATATACCAGTTTCAAAGAAGCAAAATACAGCAGTAGCAGTACTTGAAAAACATAGGCCAC
Organism: Nicotiana glauca; assembly: GCA_026770625.1. Classification (NCBI taxonomy): domain Eukaryota; kingdom Viridiplantae; phylum Streptophyta; class Magnoliopsida; order Solanales; family Solanaceae; genus Nicotiana; species Nicotiana glauca. The sequence goes on from MU668203.1 coordinate 36,080, forward strand.
AACACAAGTAACAAGAGCGAATGCTTTTTAAAAAAATGAGTGTGAGTTCAGAAAACGTAAGGGTCTTCGTGTCTTTTGTCAATGAAAGGGTCAGGTATTTATAGTGTGAAAACAGGCAGAAAATAAGGTAAGGATTGTAGTTCAGAAATAATTAGGAAAATATGTGTCAATTAAAATTAAATCATTATCAAAGACTTCCTTTAATTAAGGAATTAAATCAAACGGTAACATGGAAGTGTTAAATAAGGAAAGAAATCACATAGGCTTGAATATGACCAATAAGGAAATATTTGCAGCATAGTATGAGTACACAGTAGGTAATAGAGGCTAGGTTCATTAGACTTTAATCAAGAAAATGTCTGTAAGAATCCCATACCAATGTAATAAAGGTAAGGGGATCAAGTCAACTTAAGTAGAAAAGGTAGGGGTCGGAAGCTCAAAGGAAAATATTCCAACAAGTCCAAGAAACAAGGGAAATCAATACAATAAGGAAAGAATCAATTACAAGAGTACAATCAGAATTATAGAGAGATTTGAAATCAGTCCACAATCAGAGGTTATTTTTAGAGGGAAATTTACCCTATAAAGAGTGCATAAATGTTAAACATGTGAGGCTGAATTTTAAAATAAAGAAAAGTCATGCAATTGCAAAAGTCAGTAAGTAGTAAACTTATAGGAACATGGTAGTCGTATAGTAACTCAGCAATGGAGAAAAGAGGGAGTATCAAATATCATACAAAGGGTCCAATAAAAAGACCTTAGAATCATGTAGCAGGGAATCATAATCATACAAAGAAACAAGGTTGAAACGAAGATTTCAAAGCTCAATCAAGTAGTAGATGAAATAATTTCAGAAAATCGAATAGGTCCAAAGAAGTTAGGATTTTGAAATCAAACAAGTTCAAAGATGAAGAACAAACAAATGAGATAGTGAATAGTCTCAACACTCGAATGAAACCCCCAAATTTTAGGTTTTTGCCCTCAATCGAGTGTAAGGACAAGTAATCAAGGCAAAAAATACTGTCGAAATAACTTCATAAATTTCAGAAAGAAAATGAGACTTTTCACATGCATCTTTCAGAAATACATAAGAATCAAAGTAGAATAAACAACATAAAAATACAGTAGGAGAAACTACATAAGAAATACAGTAGAAGAAACGATACCAGAAATACAGTAGCATAATAGAAGAACACATAGAAGAAACACCATAAGAGATTCAGTAGAAGAAACATCATAGGCAATACAGTAGAAGAAACAACATAGGAAATAAAGTAGAAGAAATACACATAAGAAATACAGTAAAACTTGCTAAAGATCAGAGAAATTTTAAAGGACAACTTACCGGAACCCTAAATTGGTAAAAGATGAAGGATCTGAAGGTGTAGTTTTGAAAGAACTTTGAGAAAAAATATTTGAAAGCTTAGAGAAAACACGGATATACAACGGATCTAAAAGAATTGGAAATACCTCAAAGGGTTAGGGTTTCAGAAGAACCCAAGTAGTGAGAAAGGCTTGGAAAAGTCACTGATCTGAGCCGGAGAATTCGAGATTAGACTCGAATAACCAAGGCTAGCCGGAGCAAGGTCGGAGATGGCCATAGAACTCAAATCAAATGAAGTTGGGGCCAAGGTTCCTCATGGTAAGACCTCAAAACCACAATAATTAGGCCTGTAGGAGCCATAGGAGGCTGCTAGGTGGTGAGACCATCATGAATTCAGGCAAAGAGATGGCCGGAGAAGGTGGGTGAAATTTATCTGAATGGAGGGGAAGGGGGAAGGTTCTAGAGAGAACCAGAGATAGAGAGAGAGCGATGAGACTCGGTTGAGTGAGGAATGAGAGGGTTTGGGTGGGGGGAGGGGTCGTTTAGGTTAATTTAGGAAGGGATAATGGGGACCGTAAATATGAATGATCAACGGTCCAGATTGAATAGGGTAGGTAGGTCGGGCATGGCTTGGGTTTGGGCTTGGGTCCGATGGTTTCTTTAATTGGGTTGGTTCTGAAATTGGGGTGTCAAAATTTGGCTAAAATTGAAATACAGATGGGCTAACAATTAAATAGCCATTTTCCCTTTATTTATTTTATAGAAATAATAAATAATTTCTGAGAGTAAATTAAATATACTAAAATGATTAATAATACAGAATTATTAAATTAAAAATACTGGAGCAAATTGTATAATTATAAACATAACTAAACCTTAAAAGAGGCTAATATTGAAATTATATGCAATTTAGCTTTTAAAATGCTAAATAAATTTATAAAAATATGCAAAAATTATCTTAGCTATATTTTAGTATAAATGGGAGAATCCAATAAATGAATCACCAAAATGATAATTTTGGGGATAATTATTCGGTTTTTCTTGATAAAATAGGGTAATAAATTAATTTTAAAATCTTTGAAAAATTAAGGAAAAATAGTGAAATCTTGGGATTTACGTATATATGCATATATAGGATATTTTGAAGGTATTTTTCATATTAAAAAATATAGGGCAAATTGGGTATCAACAACTGTCCCTCTTTACTCGGAAAGGATGAAAGAGTTTTCGGGTAAAGATATGATGGCAAATTTTGACCGAACGAAATGGTTTGAAGAGGTTTGGCTGCGCTCTGACTTCTGAGCTTCCTACATATCCCTGGTCATACAGGAATCAAGCTATATATAGTTCAGGATCTGTCGACGGAGTATGCCGATGGAGACTTTTCAAGCACGGACGTAATATTCAGGGTAGGGTTGCGGGGAACTGGAGCGGAATTGCTCCCGCCGAGATGGCCGTTGCTTGCCGATTTACCTGTAATAAGCAATACAAGCATATATTGTGCGAAACTTTAAACGTGATGCAAGTTCCCGTCGTACCATGAATGTTGTCTTTGGACGGTTAGGATGACGTCCTCAGATCATGACGTCCTGGGCCATAAACCGTATGATAAAGGATTCGCAGGCCATGAAATGATGCTCTTGAGCTATGAGAATAATGCCTCCGAACCATGATGTTGTTGATACCCAATTTTTTCTATGTATTTTATATACTCAAAATATTCTCAAAATAGTATGTGTATGCATACATAAGCATGCCAAGAGTTTTGGTATTTTTCCCTAATTTTCTAAAATACGTAAACTCGATTTATTGTCTATTTTAGCAGTACAAAATCTCATAATTATTCTTAAAACTACCATTTTTGTGAATAATTTATTTCCATCTCACATTTACACCAAAATATAATAAAGGTGATTTTTGCATATTTTTACAAATTTATTTGATATTTTAAACTAAAATTGCATAAAATTGCAATCATAGCCTATATTATGATTAATGGTATTTTATAATTATAAAATTATTCCCAGTATTTTTAGATTAATTTTATATATTATTAATTTGTTCAGTGCTTTTAATTCGTTTTAAAATCATTTTAACCATTTTTATATAAATTAGAGGGGAGAAATTGTTTATTTAATACATAGCCATTCCAATTGCAATTGTAGCCTCAATTTAACCCCCAATTCCATCCCTAATCAAACGACCAAATTTCAAATTCCAACCCAAACCCACAACCCATTTTCAGACCCGCTCGGTTCCTCTTTTAATCTTGGCCGTTGATTATTTTGATCAATGGCCATGATCCGTTCTTTCCTTTTTAATTTCCATACCCCCCTAACCCTAATATACTCTATCAGATACGCCGCCTTTGAACTCTCATCTCTCAGACTCTCTCTAGCCCTCCCCGGAACCCTAGCGTTCCCCTACCTTGTTCCACCATGATTTCACCGGCGTCCATGGCTTCTCAGGCCATGGACAGCCTATACCCATGTCCTATGGCTTCTGCATGCCTGTTGTTCGAAGGATCGAGGCCAGACCTCGAAGTTCTTCACTCAGGCCTTCACTGATTCGAAGATCCGACCATCTCCGGCCTTGCTCCGGTGGCTCTTGGTCTTTTGAGCCTGTTTATGACATTATCCGGCTTAGATCGAGTATTTTCGAAGCCTTTTTCATCTCTAGGGTTCACCTGGAACCCTAAATATCGAGGTTCTCTCCGATTATTTTAGATATATTGCATGTTTGCACTATCGATTAAGTTGTTTAAATGTTTTCTCCGATTTTTTTTCAAAAAAGCAGAGTTTTTGGCAAAAATCATCCTTAAACTATCACACAAAGTGAGACTACATCCTTGTCTTACCCCACTAAACAAAAAACCATCCTTATATTATTTAAAGTGTTGCAATAATAATTCCTCCGTTAAACTTTATCACAAAACTAACAGTATCCACCAAAAGAACATGCCCATCATGTGAAATTTTCCAAGATTGCCCCTTCTGCTTAATTGTTTTTTCAAAGCATGCAATGACATCTTTTTCCAAACTTTTGCACTGCTTATGCACTATATGTGTTTTATGAGTATATTTTTTTGCCATTTTTTTTCAACTTTTGCTAAGTATTGTTAACAACCAGGCAAAAGTTTTCTTTACCATACCAACTTCATAGATTTATCTAGGGCAAAGATCTTAGGCCAAAATAGAAGCTATCGCCTCAAATTAACAAGGTATTGTGGGAGAAGCAAAAAAAATAGTAGAAAAAATATTGGCTTGATTTTTAAGTGGTCGATCATCCACACCCAACTATGGTATTGTTGATATTCAAGAACTTTAAGTTTTTTTATTGAATATTTTGTATTTGTTAGTGATTATTTAATATTATATGCATAATAATTTTCACAACAAATTATGAAAATATTACAGATTTTGTAAAGTTGTACTAACTTTTTTATTTGATAAAGAAGTCTGCTATTTTCATATTTCAATGTTGGATTTATATATTCATATTTATGTGCATATCCTATCTATAAGGCCTCACTTTTCACAATTGAAATACACCATGGTGGATCATTTTTGCATACTCCAACAAAAGGCTATATAGTAGAAAAGTTGAATACTTTGACTATGTAAATGGGACAACGATAAAGCTATCAGATTTTAAGAATATGACCGAGCGATGTGGTTATGACAAGGAGTCTGTGTTATTAATTTTGGCACAAGTATGGTTTAGACCTTTATAAGATTCGGTTAGTTGGGAGCAACAGTGAAGCTGCTACAGTTGCTACTTGCATTCCAAATGAGAGAGTAGTTGAGATATATTTTGAACATTTGAATTTCTATAGTGACAAAAATCAACATCACGAGCAAATGGAAATGAATTATTTGCCAATAATTGATGTAGGAGCAAACAATGATGGTTCTCATGATGATGATTTTGAAGATTCTGATTATACCGTGGAGGATGATGATATAACTTGTTCTTTCACTTGTTCTTTCAGGTTAGAAGAGGTACATCACAGGTTATCCAACAAAGTTACAACTTTCTGTTATCTCAACAAGGCGATAATTGTTGGAAAATTTTGCCTCATTATATTAAAGAATTACTGATATTTTGTTATCTTTAATTCGTGTTGTTGGTTTTTGTATCTTTTCATTTATGATTTATGTATTAATATAATAATAATGATCTTATCTTTAATTAATCAATGCGATTGTATTATATGTATATTATTTTTCCTTGATTATTTATCTTTTTTTTACCTACTCATTCTTTGCTTATAAGCGTATAGCCGTATATAATGAAAGTTTAATTCATCAAAAATAATTTCACTTTTCCAAAATAAAAAAATCAAATACATAATGTCCAAAGATTGGAAAAAATAAATTATAAAATACATAGCGCGTACAAAAATAGTGCAAAAGTTGTCAAAGTTGAAAAGGATGGTCATCACATGCTTTGAAAAAACAATTGGGCAGAAGGGGCAATCTTGGAAAATTTCACATTATGGGCATGTACTTTTGGTGGATGCTGTTAGTTTTGTGATAAAATTTAATGGAGGAATGATTGTTGCAATGATTTAAATAATACATGGATGATTTGTGTTTAGTGGGGTAAGACAAGGATGTAGTCTCACTTTGTGTGATAGTTTAAGGGTGATTTTTGCCAAAAACTCAAAAAAGCACTTCTTTTTTATTAGGATTTCTGAAAAGTTCTTAAAATGTTTCTGACTCTTCTTCATCTCCTTTTCTTGGTGAGAATCAACCCATGCTATGTTCTTATTTGCTCTTTTCAGATTCGCATTCCTTTTCGTGTGTTCTTATATCTGCTATATTATAAAGTTTTTCTTGTATGCTCTCACATGCCTATCTCATGTGCTTCTCTACTGTGTTTTCCTACTGAGTTTTAGTCCTTTGGTTGCCTTTACCAAACTTTTCTTGGATTCTTTTTAGATGTGTTTTATCGACTGTTTCTTTAAGTTTACACTACCTGAACTCGTTTAATTTTCAAGCTTTCTTGAAACTTGTTTCTTGTACCGGTTCCTATGTTCTTTGCTATTGTGCTCGTATGATTTTCATGAGACTCTGAAAAAGTCTCTGAGCCTATCGCAATAGTTTGCCTCTTCATCTCTGTGTCAAATTCAAATTTAAAAAGCCTAAGATTTGGGGGTTTTCTTTGGCTAATTTGGTTTTATATTTGGACAAGGGTTCTACTTTGAAATCTTGAACTCTCAGACTCACTTCGAGTTTATGAATTGAATTACAACCTTTTTCTGCGTTTGTGGTTTTGAAACCCTCTTGCTTCACATGCCTATGTGTTTTATACGGGAACTTCTCTTTCAAATATTTTGCCAACTGTTGATTGATTTTGATTCCCTTTAATGTTGCTTATTTGATTGTTACTGATTTTTCCTAAAATAAAACTTTCCTTTACCTCTTTTTTGACTCGACTAAGGCTTTCAATAGGATTCTTTACTGGTTATTTTACTGATTTCCTTTCCTTATTTTGAAAATCAAGTACCACTACGTATTTACCCCTATTTGCCTGCCTTTCACGAGATATTTACTTGATCTCCTTCCTTAAATAACTTCTTTCCATTATCGTTTGAATTTGGACTCCTTAATTAAAGGGAGTCTATGGGCTGATTGATTTTAATTGGTACATAGTTCCTTAATTATTACTAAACTATGATTCTTGCCTTATTTGCTACACTTGTTTTTAATTATAAATATCCTGCTCTTTCATTAACACACACACTATTTTTAAAATCATCAACTCTCTTCTAAAACTCACACTCTTGCTTCCTGATTATAATTTGGCTTTCCCAAATCTGCTGCTTCTCCCTACTTGTTCTTCTGAACTGGTATGTCCTACTTTTGATTCAAGCATCAAATACGATGTGTTTACTTACAAGCTTCCTTTTTACTTCTTTATAGAGTTCAGGTTTTAAAAAAAATATAAATACTTATGTCTTGCTCTCTGTTGTTGCAATGAATCTCTATCCTCATTGCCTTTATTTGTCTGGGCTATATTTTAAGACATGGCAACATGCAAAGTTGTTGTCATGGATTAAGACTGGGTCCTTTGGATCCTAGCCTCTTTCAATCTCCTATTCCCTTATTCTCTTATGTGTATAGAGTTTAGGTATAGCCTGGCAGCATATGAACTACTGTCGATGACTGAACATGACCTTCAAAAGGTCTTAACTCTCTAATTTTTTAAGCTGACAAGCTAGTCAAGGGTGTGCCAGCAGCCCAGTTACTAGGCATGACCACCAACCTGCCCTGGCTTCCCCCTTATTCCCTCTCATTGCATTTACACTTACTCCTAGTCCTTAAGTACTGCCCCCCACTTGTGAGCCTTGCTTTGGGAGCCTTGAATTCCCTCCGAACTTGGACACTTGAGGGCTGGCACTTCCACACTGCACCTTAATCTATTTTGAAATAACATTTGGGGTGTAAGTACTGCCTGGAACCCTTGAAGTTCCTTGGAACTTTGACACATCCCAAATAAGAGAAAGGCTTCGAAAATTGATCCCGGAAGGTGGTTCATCTCATATTGTTAGATATCGAGTCTGAATTAGGTTCCTTGGATGCATCTTAAATTTATGATGTAATGTTATTTTTCTGCCCAATTCATTTGGTCTGTAATAATTGGTAATAACTTATGGGGTTTAGTGAAGAAAGGGGAGGGTAACCATGTATGCAAAAAGGGGGTAGAAAACCTGCCTATAGGATTTTTATTTTTCAGCATGTTCTCATGTAGATAACCTGTCTATAGGATTTCTAATTTCAGCTTGTTCTCATATAGAAACCATGTCTATAGGATTTCTTTAATTTCAGCATGTTCTCATGTATAAAACCTGTCTATAGGATTTCTATTTATCAGCATGTTCTCATGTAGAAAACCTGTCTATAGGATTTCTATTTTTTAGCATGTTCTCATATAAATAACCTGTCTATAGGATTTCTATTTTCAGCATGTTCACATGTAGATACCATGTCTATAGGATTTCTTCAATTTCAGCATGTTCTCATATAAATACCATATCTATAGGATTTTTGCATGTAGAAAATATGCCTATAGGTCCTTTCTGATTGTTGCATATCCATTCCTCATTAGGAAAACATGTTTATAGGTCTTAATAACCAAATCCAATCAGATGTCACATTCGTAATAAAATGCAACACCTAGATATCATGTTGTAGGTTTTCTACATTTTCTTCCATGTCTATAAAAGTGTTTAAAATTAACAACGCTATAAAACATGCCTATAGGAACTTTCAATCAATTCTGAATTACCTCACTCGTTTTAAGGTAATCTGTCTGTAATAACGTGTTATCAATTGCAGAACTTGTATTATTCTGTTAAAACTGGTAACTCTTCCGTAACCTGTTTACTTCTTTTCTGAAACCATTAGATATCATGTGTATAAGTTTCACCTAGGCAAGCCTTAGGGTAAAAGCTGTAACTACATCAGTCTTCAATATTTGCAGCCAGGCGGACCTAATGCGGATTTCTTGTCTAAAAATATGGGTTGAACCAGTCCGCTTAACGTTTAAGTTTAATTCAGACCTAATCTGTATATGTAAGGCATGCTAAACAACATTTTCGTGATTCTGAGGAGGCTTATTTGAGCCTTTAATTGTTTTGTGTACCCCATAACTGTCCTATGTGTTTTGTTTGACGCATTAGAATTTTTACCTTTCTAAACTCTTGAAAAAGCCCAAAGATTCCTTCCCTTGAAAGGACTAGAAGTTCCAAGTGCCTCCGGGACTGATAGGATTAGGACGGGTAATAGCATGTTATAGGTAACGATACCATTTCACGCTTAATACCTTAACGGGGTGGGAAAGTGTAGATATAGATATGATGACCACGCGATAACACCACGTGTATAAACGGTTACCGAGTGTTGTGTGGGGTGATCCATATTATGTATAAACCTAGGACCCCTTCCCTTATTTGTCTATTTTATTTTTTCCAAACTTCAGCTTTTAAACTTCTTTTAACTCGCAGCAACTATGTAAAAAATTCTCGTTTACTCTTTTATTCATGATTTTATAACTGCTTCCTCTATCAAAATTTAGTTTCTTTAATTTCCTTAATCCCTTACAACCATTATGTGAAAATCCCTCTTTGTGTTTGTAATTCTTGCTTGTCGACTTGTTGTTTACATTTAAAGTCACAATTATAGCATGGCCGGGAACCACACTAGTGGATCTTGAGGGATGCCTAACACCTTTCCCTCGAGATAATTTCTAGCCCTTACCCGAACTCTGATTTTCAAATTCAAAACCCTTAGTGTCCTAATGCACTTAATCATTAGGTGGAGACTCTTCAAAATTCAAAAACCCAATTCCCAAATAGGAATAGAGTTGTCTTTCCAAATATCGTAAACCCAATCTCGATTTAGAAAAAATGCGGGCGTCGACAGCATGGCGACTCTGCTGGTGACTTCTTTAGGCTTTTACCACTTTATGTTATATGTGACTTTATTGCTATTTTTATCTTTTACTACTTTATTTAATGTCTTTATTCGAAACTAACTTGTCTTTTTTTTTCTTTATTGCTTTCATTTACTACTTTCCTTCAATACCATTAAAACTTTTGGGCAATTATTGTAATCATTATGAACGTGAAAATACGTGACAATTTGTTTCATTTTTTGAAATTGCATCTTTGACATCATATTCCACTCGTGCCAAACAAATACCATAGCAACGCTTGATGAGTGGTTGTGCTCTTCCAATATAATTACCCCCTAAATTTTGGCAAAGGCATATTTACGGTAAAACTAGTCGATCAGCGGTGCAGTTGACGGTTCCGTGCCTTTCCCTCTTGAATTGTCTGCTCAAGGGTACTGGTCTAGCACCCTATAGAAACCTTATTCTGTTTAATTGTTCATGCATCACTGTCAAACCTAGTCGGGTCGATTATGCTATCCACATAATGACTCTTTATGATAGCCTTGTCCAAAGTCCACTAAGTTTCCCTGGAACCCAAACAGACAACACCATACTCTGTGCATTTATTTGGAGGAATAAATGTTTTTTATGCCAATTATTGATTTAAATAGTCGAGTCCGGCGGGGGTGAGGGACAAATGCTTTGTTTTGCAGGAAATGAGGCACGAAATCTCCAGATTCGGCATGGTAACCAATATTAGTAGAGCTAGAAGGGAAGTTCATCCGGAGGATTGAGAATTGCCAAAATGCTGAGGGAAATGAAGGAGGATATTTGGCTAGGGCTCATCTGCTACTGGGATTGCGTGAGCTGGTGACACTGTTCGATGGAGCTAAAGATGTAGAATCCGAGAAAGGTCCTTCTGGGACCAATTAGTTAGGAGTTTCTTTTCTTTTTTCGCTTTGAAATGTAATAAGGCCAATGGCCATTAGTGATATTTTACTTTATGCAATTTTAGTGTTGTTTTGGGATTCGTCTTATTTTTATCAATAAAATGAGGCACTTAGCATTATAAGTTCTCCAAATCAACTTGTCGCTAGGCCTACCTCGGGCACAACGAGGCACCCAATTTAGGACACAATTTATATTCTTGTACTATGTGTTTAATATTGCAATATTTTTCTCAGAATCCGTACTGACTTGCTACCTTTTTTTGTTTTTACTTTTATGTTTATTCCCCTCCCCAAAAGGTTAGCTCGTGCATTCTGGCATCCTCATCCTACTCCACAAGATCTAAGGGCCCTCCACCTCCTCCTCCTCCAAGTCCTATCAAAAGCAAGAACAAAGCAAAAATGGAGAACATGAACAACATCAGAAAGGACGACTCAGCTGAAAGGGTAGAGGTTCCTCAGGGTGTTCAGGTATCCAAAGAAAGTGTCGCTCAGCTTGAACAAAAGTTACTGAAATTTCAAGAAGAACTAGACCAAGTTCGGAACTTGGCAAGTCTGTCATTCTCCCTCACGACTCCAGGCATCAACTTTCCCAAAGCTCAACACCCCATACCTCCACAGGACATCCCAAAGCCGCAGAAACAACCCGCTACTCATCAAAATTGCAACACATGTCACAACAATGCTCCACTCCTCATCCCTGAACCATCAAGTGATCATCCCCACCACATTACCATCTATGTGGAAACCATGCCACAATACACTCAACCCATTACAAACATACCAGAATCTGATGACAAAGATTCTCTCATCAAGAACCTGACTGCCGAGCTCAAGAAGTTGACTAGCCGAGTCCAGGGCATTGAAGGAAGCAAAGGCATGGAAGGGCTGAATTATGAGGATCTTTGCATTCAGCCAGACGTTGAACTTCCCGAGGGGTACAAACCTCCCAAGTTTGAAATGTTTGATGGCTCGGGGGATCCTAGAGTCTATTTGAGGACATATTGTGATAAACTGGTCGGTGTAGGAAAAGATGAGAAGATCCGCATGAAACTCTTCATGAGAAGTTTGAAAGGAGATACGCTATCTTGGTACATTAGCCAAGATCACAAGAAGTGGACAAGCTGGGTTGGAATGGCATCCGATTTCATGGACAGGTTCAGGTTCAATACAAAAAATGCACCAGATATCTTCTACATCCAGAATCTAAAAAAGAAACCCACTGAGACATTCCGCGAGTATGCTACTCGATGGAGATCTGAGGCTGCTAAGGTTAGGTTAGCCTTAGAGGAAGAACAAATGAACTAATTTTTCGTCCGAGCTTAGGATCTGCAGTATTATGAGAGGTTAATGTTGATAGAGGGCCAGAAATTCTCCGATATCATCAAGCTAGGAGAAAGGATTGAGGAAGGCATTAAGAACGGTATGGTCACTAATTTCGAGGCACTGCAGGAAACCAATAAAGCCCTACAATCTGGTGGCACATCCAAGAAAAAGGACGTAAGTGTCGTGATGATCGCACAAAGAACCAAGTCTCCAGTAAAATACCAAGCCTACCCAGTACCCCCTCTCACATACCAGCCTATTCCCAATTACCAAGCACCTCCGCTCTCTTACCAAATTCCATCACCCGCTTACCAACCATCTCCATCCCCCGCATACCAACCTACTTCACCAAATATTCCCAACCTGCACTCGTCTACCAAGCCTATAATACTCACTACCAATCACCTCCTGCCCGCCAAAACTTCCCCAGGCCACGCCCTAACTTCGACCGTAGACCTCCCAAGCAATACACCGCCATCACCGAGCCAATCAACCAATTACATGAAAGATTAAAAGTAGCCGGTTACGTCACCCCAATACCTGCCACAACTCTAGAAAATCCTTCCCAATGGGTCAATCGAAATAAAACCTGTGCGTACCATTCTGGCATAAAAGGGCATACCATTGATGAGTGCCGATCTATGAAAGACAAAATCCAAGCTCTAATTGACAACAAAATCATCGTGGATAAAGAACCTGCTCCTAATGTTCGAAACAATCCTTTGCCTGATCATAAGGGTGGTGTTGTGCACATGATCGAGGTAGAAGATGATTGGGACCCTAAGGGGTTAATTGGATTAATTGCCGAATGTGACAAGCCCGAGAAACCAATCGTCACATTGAATCCAATTGTATTCCAGATCCAGCCCTCTGGGGATGCTAAAGTAAACATGTATGTGCTTCTCGAGTTTGAAACACTGTCATCCAAAAGGACCGCAGAGCTGATTGAGGTTGAGTTTGGGTCTCCAAAGGTATCATTTGAAGTTGCTTTGTTGCCACCCAAAATGAGAGTTCCCAATCCTGTAGCGATGTCAGCAGTAATGCCATTCCAGACACATGCCGTTACTTGGGATTACACTGCCGAGGCAAGAAGGAAGGGAAAAACTAAGTCTGGAGAAGCAATCGTAGCACATGGTATGACTAGGACTGGCAGAATTTTTACTTAGGAGCACTTAGTTGAATCAAGTAAGTAGGCCACTGGACGGCCTATTGAAACTGGACCTGATAATCTCTGGCGGAAGATACAAGAGAAAGAATACTCAGTTGTTGATCAATTAAATAAAAACCCAGCGCTGATCTCCATTCTAGCTCTGCTGCAAAGCTCCGAGGCACACAAGAACGCCCTAATGAAGATACTGAGTGAGGCATACGTACCCAGCAATATAACTGGAGGAGAGATGGCAAATATGGTCGGCAGATATTGGAGAGTCATAAGATCACTTTCCATGAGGATGAGTTGCCCCCTGAAGGTTTAGGACACAACAAAGCATCGTACATCACTGTGTAATATGAAGACTATTTCATCACCAGGACTTTGTTTTATGGAGGATCCAGCCTCAACATTTGTCCATTGGTGACCCTCAGAACATGAGGAAGAGTCTACATGAAATCAAGGATGGGGCTATCAACGTCAAAGCTTTCGATGGTTCCCAAAGATCCACTATTGGGGAGATCAGTTTATGTATACAAATGGGGTCAACTTGGTTCGATGTTGATTTTTAAGTAATAGACATCCCATCATCCTACAACTTACTGCTGGGACGACCATGGATCCTCGCCGCTGGAGCTGTAGCATCAACCCTGCACCAGGCAGTGAAGTTCGAGTGGAATCACCAAGAGGTAATTATTCATGGTGACCGCAGTAACCCCATATACAGTAGCCAAACCATCCCAGCAATCGAAGGGAGAAGGAAGCTAGGAGGAGAAACTTACCACCACATTGAGCGAGTCAACGCCGTGGATAAAGACAAATGGTGGGATAACAAGATAGAAAGTATACTGAATTGGAGCGGGTATAAACCTGGCAAAGGGCTCGGCAAGAATCTCCAGGGAATTACCAAGCCTATCAAACAGAAGAAGCATGGCACCACTTTCGGATTAGGGTATGGTTATATTTGGGAAGAATTCCAGAACTGGTCACCACCATGGCGCGGCCTTTATTATCCGCTGGAGCACCCGATACCCCGCCTGGAACAGACTTTCCAGCCGGCCGATATCATATATGGGTCAGAGAAAGATAAAGCATTAGCAGCAATGAAGAACCTGTTCTTGGAAGATGATACTATGGACTATCACATCATTCTCGAGGAGGAAGGCCCTTCCATACAGGAAGTGAGCCGAGGAGAGCGCCTCAACAATTGGTCCATCAGAACCACCAAGGACTAGAAAGCTTCGGGATAGCAAGGTTGAACAAAGCATTATGCATTATCTTTTACTTTTTCATTAGTTGATTTCCCTTCAGTATTATCTTTAAATTTTTGAAAAGAGCTCCGATGTCCTAAACAATTTTTGGCATTTATCGAAGCATTTTAGTTTTTATATAAATCTCGCTCTTATTTTTTTTTTCTCTGCCATTTACTTTACTTTACACAGCATTACTATTACTTATCTTAATGAACCGATGAATGTGACATACGACGAGATAACGCAAAAAACGGACATAGACTCAGAAGAGGATGAGATACCAGAAGAGGTCATTAAAGAGATTGAGGATTTTAAGAGCAGAACTAAGTCTAACTTGGACGAAACTGAGGTTATCAACTTGGGGAATACAGAGAATGTCAAAGAAACGCGCATCAGTGTTCACTTGTCACCATCAAAAAAGGAAGAGTACACGGAGTTCTTAAAAGAATATGAGGACATTTGCCTGTTCATATGATGATATGACCTGTCTCAATACATCTATCGTAGCTCATAAACTACCAACGGATCCGACGTGTCCGCCGGTAAAATAGAAGCTCAGAAAGTTCAAGCCAGACATGAGTTTGAAAATCAAAGAAGAAGTTACCAAACAAGTCAAAGACAAGGTCCTTGGGGTAGTGGAGTATCCAACATGGTTAGCCAACATTGTGCCAGTGCCGAAGAAGGATGGGAAGGTCAGAGTCTGTGTCGACTACGGGGACCTCAACCGGGCCAGTCCGGCAGGCAAATTCCCCTTGCCGAACATACACATCCTGATTGACAACTGCGCCAAGCACGAGTTGCAGTCATTTGTCGATTGTTTAGTTGGGTATCATCAGATATGGATGGACGAAGAAGACGCGGAGAAAATGACTTTCATTACACCGCGGGGGATGTATTGTTACAAGATGATACCGTTTGGATTAAAGAATGCTGGGGCCACCTACATGAGGGCCATGACTACTATTTTCCATGACATTATACACAAAGAGATCGAGGTGTATTTAGATGATTTCATCATCAAATCCAAGAAAGCCACTGACCACATAGAAGATTTAAGAAAGTTCTTCAACAGATTGAGAAGGTATAACCTGAAACTGAATCACGCCAAGTGCGCTTTCGGGTTCCAGCCGGAAAATTACTTGGGCTCATCGTAAGTCAGTGGGGAATAGAACTCGATCCGTCAAAGGTCAAGGCCATTCAAGAATTACCACCTCCAAAGAAAAAGAAAGAGGTTATGAGTTTCTTGGGGAGACTCAATTACATCAGTTGGTTCATAGCCCAGTCCACTTTCATTTGTGAACCAATCTTTAAGATGTTGAAAAAGGACGCCGCCACTAAATAGACTGATGATTTTCAGAAAGCCTTTGATAGAATCAAGGAATACCTATCAACGCCACCAGTTCTGGTTCCGCCCGAACCAGGTATACCGCTATTGCTCTACCTTGCAGTACTAGATGGAGCATTTGGTTGTGTTTTGGGACAACATGATGAAACGAGGAGAAAGGAGCAAGCCATCTACTATCTCAGCAAGAAGTTCACCCCATACGAGGCCCGGTGTTCCCTGCTAGAACGCACCTGTTATGCTCTGACTTGGGTAGCTCAGAAGTTAAGGCATTATTTCTCTGCCTATAACACTTATCTCATATCAAGGATGGATCCGCTGAAGTACATCTTCCAGAAGCCCATGCCCATGGGCAAGCTGGCCAAATGGCAAATTCTGTTAAGTGAGTTTGATATTGTCTACGTGACTCATAAAGTTATCAAAGGACAAGCACTAGCCGATCATCTTGCCAAAAACCCGGTGGGTGGAGAATACGAGCCTCTAAAGATGTATTTTCCCGATGATGAGGTTTCTTTCATAGAAGAAGACATTACAGAATCCTATGATGGCTGGAGAATGTTTTTTGATGGAGCAGCAAACTTTAAAGGCGTTGGCATAGGAGCAGTCCTAGTATCAGAAACATGCCAACATTATCCGGTGTCCGCCAAACTCAGGTTCCCGTGCACCAACAACATGGCCGAGTATGAAGCCTGCATCTTAGGGCTCAAGATGGCCACTAACATGAATGTTCAGGAGCTACTAGTGATCAGGGACTTAGATTTGCTCATGCATCAGGTTTGAGAAGAATGGGCAACCAAAAATTCCAAAATACTCCCATACTTACATCATGTACAGGAGTTAAGGAAGAGGTTTACAAAGACAGAATTCCGACATGTCCACAGAGTTCAGAATGAGTTCGCTGATGCATTGGCCACTCTGTCATCCATGATTCAACATCCAGATAAGAACTTCATTGATCCCATCCCGGTGAAAATCCAGGATCAGCCTGCCTATTGTGCTCGTGTCGAGGAAGAAACAGACGGAAAACCATGGTTCCATGACATTAAGAAATATCTGTCAATGGGAGAGTATCCAGAACATGCAAACACTATGCAAAAGCGCACACTACGGAGGTTATCCAATCACTTCTTTCACAACGGAGGAATCTTGTAAAGGAGGACTCCCGATTTGGAACTACTAAGGTATGTCGAGGCGAAGGAAGCATCCAGGCTGTTGGAGGAGGTTCATGCAAGGACCTGTGGCCCACACATGAATGGTTTCGTCTTAGCCAAGAAAATACTCCAAGCTGGTTATTTCTGGATGACTATGGAGACAGACTGCATCCAGTATGTTCAGAAAAGCCATCGTTGCCAAATCCATGCAGACATGATAAAGGTACCCCCTAACGAGCTCAATGCAACAAGCTCACCATGGTCGTTTGCCCCTTGGTGAATGGATGTCATCGGACCTATTTGAGCCTGCTGCATCAAAAGGGCACAGGTCCATTCTAGTGGCAATTGATTACTTCACCAAATGGGTTGAAGTAGCATCATATAAGGCGGTAACCAAGAAGGTTGTGGCAGACTTTGTTCGCGACCGAATCATTTGCCGGTTTGGCATTCCAGAGTCAATCATCACTGACAATGGTTTCAACCTCAACAGTGATTTGATGAAAGCAATGTGTGAGACATTTAAGATTAAGCACAAGAATTCTACAGCCTACAGACCCCAAATAAATGGAGTTATAGAAGCAGCCAATAAGAACATTAAGAAGATACTGAGGAAAATGATAGAAAAACACAAGCAGTGGCATGAGAAGCTATCATTTGCTCTATTGGGATACCGTACCACAGTCCGCACATCAAATGGGGCAACTTCTTATATGCTAGTTTACGGTACCAAGGCAGTCGTCCCAGTTGAAGTAGAGATTCCATCTGTAAGAATTATGCGGGAAGCAAAACTTGAAGATACAGAATGGGTAAAGATTCGCTACGAGTAGATAGCTTTTATAGACAGGAAAAGACTGAATGCAGTTTACCATGGTTAGCTTAATCAGAACAGAATGACCAGAGCCTTCAACAAGAGAGTCAAGACAAGACGATTCGCGCCAGGGCAGTTAGCACTGGAAAAGATTTTTCCGCACCAAGACGAAGCCAAAGGAAATTTTTCTCCTAACTAATAAGGTCCGTACATGGTTCACCGGGTTCTAACTGGGGGAGCCCTCATACTTGCAGAAATGGATGGAGAAGTCTGGCCAAAGCCGATCAATTCAGATGTATTGAAGCGATACTATGTGTAACCATTATGATTCCTTTATGATGTAATTTGAACTACGCCTGACATGATTCCTGTTTAAGAAGGGATACGTAAGCAGCCTTATGGGTTAGGTCACAATGCAATAAAATTTTCATTTCCCCCGATACTGGAAATTGGGGTAGAATTTTGAGGAGGACCCTCAAAATTTCGAAGTTGATCTTTGCCAATCATCATGCGCAGCCGTCAGAAGCACCAGCCCAGTAAACTGTGGCAGAATTTTTAGGAGGACCCTCAAAATTCTGGAGCAAAAGAGGTTGCAATATCTTGAACCGTGTCGCAGTCACCGGTTCATCTAAAACCATTTTACCTATTATGTATTTACATATTATTTTTATTATTTTCCTAAGTCATGCATGGCTACTATAAAATTTTCTTTGTTTAGTGAGCTACCCCAATGAAAGCAAGAGCCAAGTAGGACAAGAGAGGTCCATGGGAAGACGAACTAACCTTCCCCTTTACAAAACTCATGATTTTTCTTTAGATGCAGGAACCCCAGACATAAAGTCATCAGATATGATTACAAACTCATATTTTTTAGGAATACGACTCTCACAATAATCGCCCACTTACAAGTGATATCCGCGCACGACATTCTCAGCAGCCACAATGACGATCAACTACCGACCATCATCTATCAGCTAAGAGATTTCGTTACTCCTTACCTTTAATTATTGCATTGCATAAGGCTACTTTTCTACCTTCCGAGACTAAGCACTATCTCCATCTGCATTTTTCGCATTGCATAAGGCTACTTTTCTACCTTCTGAGACTAAGCACTGTCTTCATCTGCATTTTTTGCATTGTATAAGGCTACCTTTTCTACCTTGCGAGACTAAGCACTGTCTCCATCTACATTTTTCTCTGCATTGCATAAGGCTACCTTTCTGCTTTCCGATACTAAGCACTGTCTCCATCCTGCATTTCTCTGCATTGCATAAGGCTACCATTCTGCCTTCCAAGACTAAGCATTGTCTCCATCTGCATTTTTCTCTACATTCCATAAGGCTACCATTCTGCCTTCCGAGGTTAAGCTCTACCTCCATCCTGCATTTCTCTACATTGCATAAGGCTACCATTCTGCCTTCCGAGGTTAAGCTCTACCTCCATCTGTATGGCTGAAAGATCGCCAACTTTATTTAAATCTCTATATCGGCTGAAATATTGCCAACTCTATTTAGATCCCTACATCGGCTGAAATATCACCAATTTTACTTAAATCTTTTCATCGGCTGAAATATCGCCAACCTTATTTAAATTTTTGTCGGCTAAAATATCGTCATTTGCATTTTCTACATCGGTTGAAACATCGCCAGCTTTATTTAAATTTATGTCATCTAAAATATCGCCATTTACGTTTTCTACATCGGCAGAAACATCGCCAGCTTTATTTAAATTTTTGTCGGCTGAAATATTGCCATTTGGACTTATCCCTCACATCGGCTGAAATACCGCCAAATCTTGCATTTCATGAGCTGAAATATCGCCAAATCTTGCATTTCATGGGTTGAAATACCGCCAAACCGTCCAAGGGCGTCATTGTTCGTAAGCACCATCTTTATAGCCCGAGAATGCCATGTCATGGCTCGAGGACCCTGCTTTATATTCTGCACATCATTATTCAAAGACATCATGGTTCGGAGTCACCATTATCATAACCCAAGAATGTCATTTCATAGCCTATGAATCCTTTATTATGCGCTTCATGGCCCAGGACGTCATAGTCCGAGGACGTCATTTTAACCGTCCAAAGATAACATTCATGGTCCAATGGGAACTTGCATCACGTTTAAAATTCCGCACGATATGCTTGTATTACTCAATTGCAGGTACATCAGCTAGCAACGGCCATTACAGTAGGAGCGATCTCGCCTCGGTTCTCGCAACCCATCAGTCCCTGACCACCCTTCCCAACCTAAATATTAAGCCCGTCTCTTCGAAAATCTCCATCGGCATATCCGTCGATGTATCCTGAACTACATATGACCTGATTCATGTAAAACCAGGGATATGTAAGCAACTCAGAAACCAGAGCTCGGTCAAAACCTTTTGCAAGCCGTCTCTCTCCGTCAAAATTGGTCATCATATCTTTACCCGACAACTCTTTCATCCTTCTCGGGTAAAGAGGGGCAGCTGTTGATACCCAATTTTTCCTATGTATTTTATATACTCAAAATATTCTCAAAATAGTATGTGTATGCATACATAACCATGACAAGAGTTTTGGTATTTTTCCCTAATTTTCTAAGATACGTAAACTCGATTTATTGTCTATTTTAGCAGTACAAAATCCCGTAATTATTCTTAAAACTACAATTTTTGTGAATAATTTATTTCCATCCTCATATTTGCACCAAAATATAATAAAGGTGATTTTTGCATATTTTTACAAATTTATTTGATATTTTAAAGTAAAATTGCATAAAATTGCAATCATAGCCCATATTATGATTAATGGCATTTTACAATTATAAAATTATTCCTTGTATTTTTAGATTAATTTTTATATATTATTAATTATTTCAGTGCTTTTAATTCGTTTTTAAAATCATTTTAACTATTTTTATATAAATTAGAGGGGAGAAATTGGTTATTTAATACATAGTCATTTCCAATTGCAATTGTAGCCTCAATTTAACCCCCAATTCCACCCCTAATCAAACAACCCAATATCAAATTCCAACCCAAACCCACAACCCATTTTCAGACCCGTCTGGTTCCTCTTTTAATCTTGGTCGTTGATCATTTAGATCAACGACCATGATCCGTTCTTTCCTTTTTAATTTCTATACCCCCTAACCCTAATCCATTCTATCAGATGCGCTGCCTTTGAACTCTCATCTCTCAAACTCTCTCTAGCCTTCCCTGGAACCCTAGCGTTCCCCTACCTTGTTCCACCATGATTTCATCGGCGTCCATGGCTTCTTAGGCCATGAACAGCCTATACCCACCTCCTATGGCTTCTGCATGCCTGTTGTTCAAAGGATTGAGTCTAGACCTCAAAGGTCTTCACTCAGGCCTTCACTGATTCGAAGATCCGGCCATCTCTGGCCTTGGTCTTGTGGCTCTTGGTCTTTTGAGCCTGTTTATGACATTATCCGGCTTCGATCAAGTATTTTTGAAGCCTTTCTCATCTCTAAGGTTCATCTGGAACCCTAAATATCGAGGTTCTCTCCGATTATTTTAGATCTGTTACATGTTTGCACTGTCGCTTAAGTTGCTTAAATGTTTTCTCTGATTTTCTTTCAAAAAAGCACTTCTTTTCGATTAGGGTTTTTGGAAATTTCTTAAAATGTTTCTGAATCTTCTTCTTCTCTGTTTCTTGGTGAGAATCAACGCCTGCTATGTTCTTATTTGCTCTTTTCTGATTCACATGCCTTTTCATGTGTTCTTATATCTGCTGTATTATGAATTTTTTCTAGTATGCTCTCACATGCCTATCTCATGTATTTCTCTACTGTGTTTTCCTACTGAGTTTTTGTCCTTTGGTTGCCTTTACTGAACTTTGCTTGGATTCATTTTAGATGTGTTTTATCGACTGTATCTTTAAGTTTACACTACCTGAACACGTTTAATTTCCAAGCTTTCTTGAAACTTGTTTCCTGTACTGGGTCCTATGTTCTTTGCTATTATGCTTGTATGCTTCTCACGAGACTCTGAAAAAGTCTCTGAGCCTATCTCAATGGTTTGCCTCTTCTTCTCTGTGTCAAATTCAAATTTAAAAACCCTAAGATATGGGGGTTTTCTTTGGCTAATTTGGTTCTATGTTTGGACAACGGTTCTACTTTAAAATCTTGAACTCTCAGACTCACTTCGAGTTTACGAATTGAATTTGAACCTTTTTCTGCGTTTGTGATTTTGAAACCCTCTTGCTTGACATGCCTATGTGTTTTATACGAGAACTTCTCTTTCAAATGTTTTGCCAACTGTTGATTGATTTTGAATCCCTTTAATGTTGCTTATTTATTGTTACTGATTTTTCCTAAATTAAAACTTTCCTTTACCTCTTTTTTGACTCGAGTAAGGCTTTTAATGGGATTCTTTACTGGTTATTTTACTGATTCCCTTTCCTTGTTTTGCAAATCAAGTACTACTATGTATTTACCCCTATTTGCCTACCTTGCATGAGACATTTACTTGATTTCCTTATTTAAATAACTTCTTCCCATTACCGTTTGAATTTGGACTCCTTAATTAAAGGGAGTCTATGGGCTGATTGATTTTAATTGGTACATAGTTCCTTAATTATTACTAAACTATGATTCTTGCCTTATTTGCTACACCTGTTTTCAATTATAAATACCCTGCTCTTTCATCAACACACACACGATTTTTAAAATCATCAACTCTCTTCTAAAACTCACACTCTTGCTTCCTGATTGTAATTTGGCTTCCCCAAATCTACTGCTTCTCCCTACTTGTTCTTCTGAACTGGTATGTCCTACTTTTGATTCAAGCATCAAATACAATGTGCTTACTTACAAGCTTCCTTTTTACTGTTTTATAGAGTTCAGCTTTTAAAAAAAATTACTTATGTCTTGCTACCTGTTGTTGCAATGAATCCCTATCCCCATTCCCTTTATGTGTTTGGGTTGTATTTTAAGACATGGAAATATGCAAAGTTGTTGTCATGGATTGACTGGGTCCTTTGGATCCTAGCCTCTTTCAATCTCCTATTCCTCTATTCCCTTATGTGCATAGAGTTTAGGTATAGCCTGGCAACATATGAATTGCTGTCCATGGCTGAACTTGACCTTCAAAAGGTCCTAACTCTATAATTTTTTGAGCTGACAAGCTGGTCAGGGGTGTGCCAGCAGCCCAGTTGCTAGGCATGACCACCAACCTGCCCTCCCCCCCCCCTTATTCCCTCTTATTTCACTTACACTTACTCCTAGTCCTTAAGTCCTGCCCCCCTCTTGTGAGCCTTGCTTTAGGAACCTTGAGTTCCCTATGTACTTGGACATTTAAGGGCCGACACTTCCACACTGCACCTTAATCTATTCTGCAATAACATTTGGGGTGTAAGCACTGCCTGGAACTCTTGATGTTCCTTGGAACTTTGACACATCCCAAATAAGAGAAAGGCTTTGAAAATCGATCCCGGAAGTCGGTTCATGTCATATTGTTAGATATCGAGTCTGAATTAGGTTCCTTGGATGCAACTTAAATTTCTGATGTAATTTTATTTTTCTGCCCGATTCATTTGGTCTGTAATAATTTGTAATAACTTATGGGGTTTAGTGAAGAAAGGAGAGGGTAACCATGCATGCAAAAGGGGGTAGAAAACTTGTATATAGGATTTCTATTTTTCAGCATGTTCTCATGTAGATAACCTGTCTATAGGATTTCTAATTTCATCGTGTTCTCATATAGAAACCATGTCTATAGGATTTCTTTAATTTCAGCATGTTCTCATGTAGAAAACTTGTCTATAGGATTTCTATTTTGCAGCATGTTCTCATGTAGAAAACCTGTCTATAGGATTTCTATTTTTCAGCATGGTCTCATCTAGATAACCTATCTATAGGATTTCTATTTTCAGCATGTTCACATGTAGATGCCATGTCTATAGGATTTCTTCAATTTCAGCATGTTCTCATATAGATACCATGTCTATAGGATTTCTAATCTCAGCATGTTCTCATATAGATACCATGTCTGTAGGACTTCTGCATGTAGAAAATATGACTATAGGTCCTTTCTGATTGTTGCATATCCATTCCTCATTAGGCAAACATGTTTATAGGTCTTAATAACCAAATGCAATCAGATGTCACGTTCGTAATAAAATGCAACACCTAGATATCATGTTGTAGGTTTTCTGCATTTTCTTCCATGTCTATAAAAGTGATTAAAATTAACAATGCTATAAAACATGCCTATAGGAACTGTCAATCAATTATGAATTACCTCACTCTTTTTAAGGTAATCTGTCTATAATAATGCGTTATCAATTGCAGAACTTGTATTATTCTGTTAAAACTGGCAACTCTTCTGTAACTTGTTTACTTCTTTTCTGAAACTAGTAGATATCATGTCTATAAGTTTCACCTAGGCAAGCCTTAGGGTAAAAGTTGTAACTGCATCAGTCTTCAATATTTGCAGCCAAGCGGACCTAATGTAGATTTCTTGTATAAAAATATAGGTTGAACCAGTCCGCTTAACGTTTAAGTTTAATTCAGACCTAATCAGTATATGTAAGGCATGCTAAACTACATTTTCATGATTCTGAGGAGGCTTATTTGAGCCTTTAATTATTATGTGTACCCCATAACTGTCCTATGTGTTTTGTTTGACGCATTAGAATTTTTACCTTTCTAAACTCTTGAAAAAGCCCAAAAATTCCTTCCCTTGATAGGACTAGAAGTCCCAAGTGCCTCCGGGACTGATAGGATTAGGACGGGTAATAGCATGTTATAGGTAACGATACCATTTCATGCTTAATACCTTAACGGGGTGGGAAATGGTAGATATAGATATGATGACCACGCGATAACACCATGTGTATAAACGATTATCGAGCGTTGTGTGGGGTGATCCATATTATGTATAAACCTAGGACCCCTTCCCTTATTTGTCCATTTTATTTTTTCCAAACTTCAGCTTTTAAACTGTTTTTAACTCGCAGCAACTATGTAAAAAAATTCTCTTTTACTCTTTTATTCATGATTTTATAACTGCTTCCTCTATCAAAATTCAGTTTCTTTAATTTCCTTAATCCCTTGCAACCATTATGTGAAAATCCCTCTTTGTTTTTGCAATTCTTGCTTGTCTACTTGTTGCTTACATTTAAAGTCACAATTATAGCATGGCCGAGAACCACACTAGTGGATCTTGAGGGGTGCTTAACACCTTCCCCTCGAGATAATTTCTAGCCCTTACCCGAACTCTGGTTTTCACATTCAAAACCCTTAGTGTCCTAATGCACATAATCATTAGGTGTCGACTTTTCAATTTCAAAAACCCAATTCCCAAACGGGAATAGAGTTGTGTTTCCAAATGTCGTAAACCCGATCTCGATTTAGAGAAAAAGGGGGGCGTCGATAGATGCCTTTGAATAATGATATGCAAAAGATTAAAGGGATCTTCAGGCCATGACATGGTGTTCTCAGGCTATGTAAATGGTGCCTCCAAACAATGACGCCCTCAGATAATTTTGCGATCTTTCAGCCAATAAAATGCAGTATTTGGCGATATTTTAGCCATTATATGCAATAGGTGTCGATCTTTCAGCCATGCAAATATAAATGAAGTGGCGATCTTTCATCCATGAAGAATGTAAAATAAAGCGGCGATCTTTCAGCCATGCAAGTGTAAATGAAGTGGAGATCTTTCAGCCATGCAGAATGTAAAATAAAGCAGAGATCTTTCATCCATGCAAGTGTAAATAAAGTGGCGATATTTCAGCCGTGCAGAAAATACATATGGAGACAGTGTTTAGTCTCTAAAGATAGAATGGTAGCCTTATGCAATGCAGAAAATGCAGATGGAGACAGTGTTTAGTCTTAGAAGGCAGAATGGTAGCCTTATGCAATGCAGAAAATACAGATGGAGACAGTGTTTAGTCTCGGAAGGCAGAATGGTAGCCTTATGCAATGCAGAAAATGCAGATGGAGATAGTGTTTAGTCTCAGAAGGCAGAATGGTTGCCTTATGCAATGCAGAAAATGTAGAGGGAGACAGTGTTTAGTCTTAGAAGGCAGAATCGTAGCCTTATGCAATGCAGAAATTACAGATGGAGACAGTGTTTAGTCTCGGAAAGCAGAATGGTAGCCTTATGCAATGCAGAAATAAAAATGAAGTGGCAAATGATAGCAGAGTTTCTTAGTTGATAGCAAGTTATGATGTCAGAATCGCTGGGGATATTGTTATATAGGGATATCACTAGCGTGCTTGGATGGCCAATACCGGTAAGTGCAACAATCCTGAGAGTTGTATTCATGACCAATGTTCGTCTTGTAGGTATGTAGTATGTCAGGT
The DNA here is from genome assembly GCA_026770625.1 of Nicotiana glauca. Taxonomy (NCBI): domain Eukaryota; kingdom Viridiplantae; phylum Streptophyta; class Magnoliopsida; order Solanales; family Solanaceae; genus Nicotiana; species Nicotiana glauca. Next base: position 62,093 of record MU668203.1, read on the forward strand.
GCTTTCGCAATCCAAGTGTCTACATCTAAATAAAAATTGTGAGTTTTGTAGAGGGGAGATTAGTTCGTATCCCTGCTGGCCTTGCTCGACCTGTTCGACTTTGATCTAGTGATACAGTATATATCATTGGGGTAGCGTCGCTGAATAAAGCGATTTTGATAATAAACATGCATGAATTTTGTAAAAATACGGCATAAGTATATATTTAAGAAATAGTTTTTAGATGAATCGATGACTGTGACGCGGCTCAAGACATTGCAACTTCTCTTGTTATGGAATTTTGGGGGTCCTCCTCAAAATTCTGCCCCAGTTTAATGGGTTGATGCTTCTGACAGCTACTTGCGAGGATTGGCTGAAATTGCTTCAGAATTTTGAGGTTCCTCCTCAAAATTCTACCCCAGTTTCCAATTGCAGGGGAAATGAAAATTTTATTGAATTGCGACTGAAGCCATAAGGCTGCCTACATATCCCCTCTTGAACGGGAATCAGGTAAGACGTAGTTCAAATTACATCATATAGGAAAGCATAAGATTACACATAGTAACGCTTGACTGCATCTGAATTGATTGGTTTTGGCCAAACTTCTCCGTCCATTTCTGCAAGTATACAGGCTCTTCCTGTCAGAACCCGGTGAGCCATATATGGACCTTGCCAGTTGGGAGAGAATTTTCTTTTGGCTTCATCTTGATGAGGGAAAAATTTCCTTAACACCAGCTGCCCCGGTGTGAACTGTCTCAGCTTGACTCTCTTGTTGAAGGCTCTAGACATTCTATTCTAATAAAGCTGATCGTGGCAAACTGGCATTCATTCTTTTTCATCTATAAAAGCTAGCTGCTCATAACGACTCTTCACCTATTCTGCATCGCCGAGCTCAGCTTCTTGTATGATCCTTAAGGAAGGCATTTCTACTTCAGTGGGAATGACAGCCTCTGTACCGTAAACCAGCATATAGGGGGTTGCCCCAGTTAATGTGCGGACTGTGGTGCGATACCCTAATAGAGCAAATGATAACTTCTCGTGCCACTGTTTGTGCTTCTCTATCATTTTCCTCAATATCTTCTTGATATTCTTATTGGCAGCTTCTACGACTCCATTCATCAGAGGCCTGTAGGCTGTAAAATTCTTGTGTTTGATCTTGAAGGTTTCACACATAGCTTTCATTAAGTCACTATTGAGGTTGGAGCCATTATTAGTAACGATTGACTCTGGAATCCCAAACCGATAAACGATACAATCGCGGACAAAGTCTGCCACGACTTTCTTAGTCACTGCTTTATAAGATGTTATCTTGACCCATTTGGTGAAATAGTTGATTGCTGCTAGGATGAAATTGTGCCCATTGGAAGCGGCCGGCTCGATCGGTCCAACAACATCCAATCCCCAAAAGGCAAACAGCCATGGCAAACTTGTTGCATTAAGCTCGTTTGGAGGTACCTTTATCATGTCTTCATGTATCTGATAGCGGTGGCACTTCCAGACATACTGAATATAGTCTGTTCCCATAGTCATCCAAAAGTAACCAGCCCGGAGTATTTTCTTGGCTAAGACAAAATCATTCATATATGGACCGCAAGTCCCAACATGGATTTCCTCTAGCAGTTTAGATGCTTCCTTTGCGTCGACACACCTTAGTAATCCCAAATCCAAAGTCCTCCTATACAGGATTTCTCCCCTGTGAAAGAAATTGTTAGACAACCTTTGAAGTGTGCACTTCTAAATATAATTGGCAGGTTTTGGGTATTCTCCCTTGGCTACATATTCCTTGATATCATGAAACCAAGGCTTTCCGTCTACTTCTTCTTCAACATGGGAAATATAAGCTGGCTTATCATGGATCTTTACTGGAATAGGATCAATGAAGTTTTTATACAAATGTTGTATCATGGATGATAGGGTAGCCAATATATCAGCAAATTCATTCTGGATTCTAGGAACATGTCAGAATTCCGTCTTTGTGAACCTCTTCCTTAGTTCCTGCACATGGTGTAGATACGAGAGTATCTTGGGGTTCTTAGTTGCCCATTCTTCTCAGACCTGATGTATGAGTAGGTCTGAATCTCATATTACTAGTAGCTCTTGTATGTTCATGTCAGTATCCATCTTGAGCCCTAAGATGCAAGCTTCGTACTCGACCATGTTGTTGGTGCACGGGAACCTGAGTTTGGCAGACACCGGATAATGCTGACTGGTTTATGATACTAGGACTGCTCTTATGCCTACTCTATTGAAATTTGATGCCCCGTCAAAAATCATTCTCTAGCCATCATAGGATTCTACAATGTCTTCTCTTATGAATGATACCTATTCATCAGAAAAATACATCTTTAGGGGTTTGTACTCTCCATCCACGGGGTTTTCGGCAAGTTGATCTGCTAGTGCCTGTCCCTTGATTGCTTTCTGAGTTACGTAGACAATGTCAAATTCACTCAACAGGATTTGCCACATGGCCATCTTGCCGGTGGGTATGGGTTCTGAAAAATGTACTTCAAAGGGTCCATCCTTGATATAAGATATGTAGTGTAGGCACAGAAGTAATGTCTCAGCTTCTGGGCTACCCAAGTCAAAGCACAATAGGTGCGCTCCAACAGAGAATACCGGGCCTCGTATGGAGTGAATTTCTTGTTGAGATAGTAAATGACATGTTCCTTTCTCCCCACCTTATCATGCTGCGCTAGGACACAACCGAAGGCACCATCTAATACTGCGATGTAGAGTAGCAAAGGTCTACCAGGCTCGGGTGGGACTAAGACTGTGGTATTGATAGGTATTCCTTGATCTTGTTAAAAGCTTTCTGGCATTCATCAGTCCAATTGGTGGCGGCATCCTTTTAAAAATCTTGAAGATCGGCTCACAGATGACTGTGGACTGTACTATAATCGGTTGATATAGTTAAGCCTTCCCAAGAAACTCATCACGTCCTTTTTGTTATTTGGTGGTGGAAGTTCCTGAATAGCTTTTACCTTTGATGGATCCAGTTCTATTCCCCAGTGACTTACAATAAACCCAAGCAATTTTCCGGCTGGAACCCCAAATGCACACTTTGCGGGATTCAGTTTCAGGTTGTACCTCCGCAGTCTATTGAAAAACTTTCTCAAATCGTCAATGTGATCAGTGGCCTTCTTGGACTTGATGATAACGCTGTCTATGTACACCTCGATCTCCTTGTGTATCATATCATGAGAAATGGTAGGCATTGCCCTCGTGTAGGTGGCTCCTACATTCTTTAACCCAAACGGCATCATCTTGTACTAGTACATTCCCCAAGGTGTAATGAAAGCCATTTTCTCAGCATCTTCTTCATCCATCCAGATTTGATGATAACCGGCGAAACAATCTACAAATGATTGCAATTCATGCTTGGCGCAATTGTTGATCAGGATGTGTATGTATGGAAAGGGGAAGTCGTCTTTCAGACTGGCCCAGTTGAGATCCCGGTAGTCGACACAGACTCTAACCTTTCCGTCCTTCTTTGGCACCGGCACAAAGTTAGCTAACCATGTCGGATACTCAATGTGGGCACATGATTTTTGCCCTATATGAATTACTTTCATAATTTCAAAATAAAATAATTTCTTTTCATTATTTGTAATTTTGTAAATTTTTGTGGTATTTTTTGTTAATAAAACAAAAAATACCAAAATATATGTGCATTTGCATTTAGGGTCATATTTTATATTTTTAGGTTAATTAATTAATAATTGTGGCAAAATATGAAAGAACATAACAAAAATAGTTTATTTTGCATTTTGGTCTTTTAATAGTTTATAGTTTTCTTTTAATTTAGGACTTAATTAATTTTAAATAATGTAATTAGTTGTTAATTTTGTTTTAGGGTTAAATAAGGTTTTTATTTTGTATTTAACAAAATCTAAAAAAAAGAAAAAGAAAAGAAAAATGAAAAGAAAATGGTGGTCTTTGATAAAAGATCCAATTGTTTGGGCCTTTTCAGAATAATTTCCCCAAGCCCAAACCCTTTTGCCTACAACCCATCCAAATACCCAACCCGGTTTCTCCAACCCGTCTCCCTTCGAGACTAAACGACCCCGTTTCATGTAAGACAATCTGAGCCGTCGAGGTTAATCGATCCAACTGCTCTAAACTAGGGATCACTTAATATAAAATGGTCCAAATGCCCCCCTTCCCCCCATCTCTCGTCTCTTATCACCCCCACAGAACCCCCTTAGCACCGCCCTTACCACCGCCCGCCGCCTACCGGAAATTTCTAACGGTGGCGGTGGACCTCTAATCCACACCAAATTGACACCACAACATCCTTTTCATCTCCTCATAACAAATCTGGTATCTGATTCCTTCGAATCTTCATGGAATTCCTCGAATATCAAATTAGAGATAAAAACCCTAGTGCTGCCACAGCTTCTCCAGTGGCGGTGCCACCCCTGTTCAACCCCAAATCTTTACCACACAACCACCACCCACACCTAATTCCCAATCCACCACCACATCTCCTCAATTCCTCACAAGATCAGACCAGATTTAGATCTAAAAATAAGAGGAGAAGAAAAAGAAAAATTTCTCAAGTCTTTGAGATTCCAAGAACGATTAGGGCAAAAATTGGTATTGTTCATCTGTTCTCGATGAGAACACACGATTGATGCCAATTTCGATTCAAATCGAAGTTTGCCTGAGGATTGTGAAGCCCTGTCCGTCTGCCTAATTAGGTATCTCCGTTCATTTGTTTTTTTTTTTACTTTATTCTTATCCTTGTCCCCTTCTGATTCTTTATTTTCTTTTTGGTTTTCTGTTAAAAAAAACAAGAGAAGAAATTGTTTCTGTGTGCATGTTAAGTTAAGTCATTTTAGTTGGCATGTTGTTAGCTCATTGGATTCTGTTGTTTGATCTTTGCTCAAATTTCTTCTTATCTTCGTTTTCTTTGGAATCATGGTTTTGGGAGTTCTTATGACTCTGTTGGCCCATTTTCTCGTGGGTTTTGGTTTCAATTTAAAATTTGGGGCTTCGTAGGTCAGAAGCCCAAGGAGGGGAAGGGTCAATTTCTGTTTGTTAGGCCATGGGATTAGCTTTGGGTTTGGTTTTGGTATATTTTAACCCATAAGCTAAGTTTCTCTTAAGGTACTTACTAACCTTGTAAAGGGTAGTTTAGGAATTAGTTGCGAGGAATCTTCCTCAACCGCCTGGGAAATTTCCAGGAAGGTGGCGAGTGGGGTTGGTTTAACAAGCGGACTATAATTATAGGGCTAAAATGAAAGAATGAAAAGTCAGAGAAAGGGACTAAAGTCAAATTAAAATCCCAAGGTCTACCCTAGTCCTTTGCCCTATAAAGGCACCCTAGACTTTTCTTGCGAGGCAGACTTTGAAGAGGATATAGAGCAAATATCCAAAAATACAGAAAAACAAAAAAATTCTACTGTTTCATTGAGTTCCATTTGTTTTTTTTTTTGGTTTCTGATTCCTTTTAGAGTATGAAAAACCATAGTTATTCATTGTGAAATAAAAAAAAATTTATTGAATACTGGTTTTAAATTCTGAGTCCAAGTCTGTTGGGTTTGGTTCGAGTTGAATTTTCATTTTGGTTGCTGCATATCAATTTTGGGGTTTGAAGTTAGGGTTCACTGATTTTTCTGATTGATTATTGCTGTTGTTGTTGCTGATTCCTGACCTCATTTCCTTGTTCATTTCATATCCAGATATGCTTTTGAAACTATGATGGAATTGAAGCCTGACTGAACTTATGTAAAGTTTTGTGAATAGGAATTGGGACCTGAATATAAAATTTATTTCTAGCTGTATCTATTGTTAGATTTAGCCATTCTATATTGTCAAATTCCTCATGTTCTGTAGCAATTCAATATTTTTGTATGTGTTATTTACTTTTTTATGTTATCATCTTAAGGTTGTGTTGTCAAGCTAAAATAGGTGTTAGGTTTAGAATATCAGTTTGTGACGATAACTGAATTCTGTTGAACAAAGGTGACTGCTAGATATGTTGTAATTGATTGAATATGCTAATTTAGTGCTCTGAACTTAGCAGTTGTCATGTAAAAAATGTCCAGGATTCTACTTACAGTTTTGGAAAGTTTTGTAATAACTTACTTGTTAGAATTGCCTTTTAAGTGGTCTAGATGGATTTAATTTTCCCATGTTTGTTTATATGATTAGTTTAGAAATTAAATACAAGCATAAATCTCTAATTAATTTGTTGTCAAGATAATTGAGGTGTTAATTTGTTGAAGCTCTTGTGTTGGGTGAGACTCGACCTTGAGTCTCGATTCCTAGTTTTTTGGGCATGTTTGTTGAGCCTCAAGTTTGCTCTGTTGTTGTTGAACAGTCTGTTTAGCAGACTTGATTCAAACGCATATTGAAAGTAAAGTTAGAATTTAGTATGGTTACTTTATGTCAAGGTTTTAAAGTATAACTAAAGCCTGTTAATCGGGCATCATGCTTATATATCAGTTGTAGGGTGTGAATTATTTGAATTATAAGAAATGGGCCAATGTTGGCCCAACACAATCGAAGCCAATGCATTCCCCCAAGAAACATAGGGGTTGTGTCACCAATCTGGGCTTCACCTGGAGCCCTGCACCCTGCATACTAGGCCCATAACAGTGCTAGCTACTGTGATGTTCATTTAATTGGGCCATTCAGCAATCAATCGTGGGCTGCTCATTATTTTTTACATAAACAATAGTATACAATGAGTAGAAGCCTAGCTCCTTAATATTTAGATAACTAATTTCTTTCAAATAGTGGAGGTGAGCTACATTAGATAACACAAATAGTGTAGCCCTCCGAAATTTAGTTTGAATTCCTTTTTTTTAAATTGGAATTGAGGTACACCAAGCCAAATAAAATCTCAAATGTGTGGCCCTCATTTAATCATTGCTTTAAAATCCTTAGAATTCGAGGCGTGCCATTTAGCAAATGTCCATGGCCCTCGCAAAGCTAACAACGCATAGTTGCTTTTAGGTGCGTTATTTTAATATTGTACCTTCCTCAACTCGGGTGCGCATTTATGTGACCCAAACCAAATATCAATATTAGATAAAATGTGTTCTGGACTGCGGGTGCATTTATATGACGTGGTCCGAAACATATTTTAAATGACGTTGCAATCTTCTTTAATTAATTAAATAAAAGCGTTTAAAAGTTAAATTGCACAATAGGTCTAAAATGTTTTAAATCAGATAATTGAGGCCAATTATAATAGTTGAGTGACCATGCTAGAACCACGGAACCCGGGAATGCCTAACACCTTCTCCCGGGTTAACATAATTCCTCACCCGAATTTCTGGATTGCAGACTATAAAATAAAGTCAATCTTTTCCTCGATTTGGGATTTGAACCGGTGACTTGAGACACCATAAATCTCCCAAGTGGAGACTCTGAATTTTTAATAAACAAATAAATCCCGGTTCGATTGTCCTTTAATTGGAAAAACTCCCTATACTATACCCTTCTGGGGGTGTAGGTAAAAAAAAAGAGGTTTGACAGCTCTGGCGACTCCGCTGGGGAACAAGAACCCAGAACTTCTGGTTCAGGGTTCAGAATTCCAGCTTAGAATAATTGTTATATTTGGCTTTGTTTATTATCTGATTTTTATGACATGTTTGGGACTAATGCGCAAATGTTGCTTTTACCGCTTTGATATTATTTGAACTATATATAAACTATTACAAAACCTTTCTCTTCTCATCTTCGGGGATGTGCTCACTGGTCAAGACTCCCTATTATGTTAGTGTCATACATTGTAATAAGAAAGAGGCTCGGACAAGTTACTAAGCTAGATGGCCTTTTGGTTCTCGGTACGTAGCCCCTTCTCGGTGTGAGTTGACTGCTCGGGTACGCAGTCTAGAACATATACCCAGGTTTTGAACCTAGAATAACTCAGCCTCATGTCGGATCCCTAGTAGGAACTCTTATTTTGCATCATGTGCATTTGATTAGGGGACTCAACACAGGGGTTGGGTCCGTCTAGGACAGGTGTCCCCAAAATAACAGACCATCCTGATGCATCCTACTTATGCATTTATCTGCTTTGGATTTGCATTCTGACCGGCTTTTTGAATAAAAGGGGAGAGTTTGGAAAAATAGTAATGTGAAGGCTAAGAGGGCAATCACCTGATTTGAAAGAAAAACCAATACCCAAATGATACTGAAACTCTTCCGAATTTTTGAGAAAAATGAAAGAGAAAAAGAAGAAAAAGGATTTGTTTTCAAAAATAGTTGATTTTGTTTTATTTGTTCGAACTATGCCAGTTTGATTCTCATAGGGCATGGTATACGTAGGCAACCCCCATCGGCTCCAACTTCTCTTTTGCGAAATAAGCCCAAAAAGAACAAAATTTTATTTTTATGGTAAATAAGTAAGGTGATGCCATTCTTGTCGAAAATAGCCGAATGTTCCTAAAAGGCACCGGAAGGCTGTTTTTTCAAGAACAGCCACATTTGGTCATTATTTTAATTTGGGTCAGTTAGCGAGAACAGCCTTAAAATCTTCCTCCCCGAAGTGCTGAAAGGCCGTATTTGCAAAAACTGGGTTTTAGTTTGAAATAAACTTTTTGAAAATTGGTGTTGTTTCCCTTGAGTCAAAATGAGTCATAGTTTTCTTTTAATCACCTTAATAAATGTGCAGGATAAGCACAATTCAAAATGAACCTTTGTCAATCATGAACAAGATCCCTTTGGAGTTGCATATGTGGTGGGATGATCTGGGTAAAGCAGGGCAAGACAAGGTCAAACAATATTTGGGAGGTCTTACCGGTTTGTTGAAGATTAGGCCCAGGGGAGACATCATAAAGGCATTGGTTACATTCTAGGACCCGGCACACATCGTGTTCCATTTTTCAAATTTTGAACTCACCCCAACTTTGGAAGAAATAGCCGGGTATATTGGGAGTGATGAGGTTCCTCTAAGACACAAGTACCTGGTTGCTCCGAGAACCGTAGTCGTACACAGATTCCTAGATTCATTAAAGATAAGCAGGGGGTCCACAACCCATATTTGGCAGCTGGTTTTTGCACTCCACAATTTATATACCAGAGATACGGTCACATAGGAGGGTTCAACAATCTAGAAAACAAAATATGTAGCAATGGGAACCGCCTCAAATGGGATGAATATAGGTGTTTTACTTTTATGGTGGTTTTATTGAGACTTCTGGTGTTCCCTAGGAAAGATGTAAATATTGACATAAGAATAGCTGGGGTTGTCAGCACTTTACTTACCCGGTCCAAAAGTACACTTGCACCCATGATAGTAGCTGAAATCTTCCGCGCTCTCACAGCCTACAAAGCTGGATGAGACTTCTTTGAGGGGTGCTAACTTGTTGCTGCAAATGTGGATGATTGAACCCATATTCCATCGTCCTCAATTCATGAGTTATGGGTCAACATAGAAAACCTGCATAGAGGAATTTTATACGAGGATTGATGGGATCAGCTTGCCAGAAGGAGTCACAGGATGGATATCACACCTCCGTTCCATCACTGCCAGCCAAATAGAGTGGACGTTTGGATGGTTGCCTGTGGATGAGATCATATATATGTCAGCTACTGGGCCTCACTTCCTTTTGATGGGTCGCAGGAGAAACCAGCCTTATGCCCCGTATCGGGTTTTGAGACAGCTTGGGAGATGCCAAATAGTGCAAAAAGATGAAGATCTTAGTGACCAAGTAGTCGAGATTGGTCCTGATGGCTAGTTTCCTAAAGAAACAGTCCGCCAGATTTGAAGCGAATGTCAATACTTGGCGGCAAATACCTATGTATGTGATCGATCCAAAGGAGAACTTTCACCAGGGTACCATGCTTGGTATAGAAGGGAAATTGCATTTGGGAGGCCGGCCAAAAGACCCCACCTTTAGGTTTTTGTCGAGTCATCACAAGAACATTGGGCTTGGTTAGCCAAGGAGAATGAACATAGGGACACCATAAGCATTCTAGAAAAAGCGAGTCCAAGACCTTCAATTTGAGAATGGTTTGCAAGCTACAGCGGATGAGGGTGAAAAGAAGAAGCTAGCCAAAGAATATGAAGCCCTTCGAGCCCAAATCAGAGAAATGAAAACAGCAGCCGAAAACCCCACCAGAAGTGCAAGAGATGAAAAGCTTATAAAAAACCTCAGGCAGAAAAAGTGGATGATTATGGTTTTGATTTGAATAAAGTGGAGGGTGAACTAGCTAGGGCTCAGGAATAATTGGCTAAGAATGCTGAAGAACCGGCATGCCGGTTAGACAGTTAAAAGAGCAATACGACAATAAGGTTGCCGGGTTAAAGAAAAGGGTTGTCACTGTTAAGAACAAAATGATCAAGCAAGCCAAGGATTTTAAAGCTAACAGGGAACACTGTTATGACTTGATGGCTCAAATGGAGGAGGAAGTGCAACAGTTGCAAAATTAACATCTCCACGACACTCAGGTGTTAGAAGCCCGGAATCAGCAGATCGGGCGTTTGCTTCAAGAAAAAGGTAGGATCCAAGAGAGGGTTAGGGCCATTGCCGATTACATTGTTGTGAAGTGTCAAGCATGTGAGGATATGAACCACACCACTTTCTTTGCGGCAGTGATGACATTTGTCCGGCAAATAATGAGTGATTTGGAGAGGCTCCAAGGGAATCTTGCATATAGGCCCGTGGCGAGGCCGAACGATGCCCCGCGGGCCCCAGGAGCATTCGAGGCATTAATAAATTCTCTTTGCTTGAGTCTGTACTTTTGTGCTATTAAAGTTTGTCAGTTTGTTTTGAGTCTATTAGTCTTTTTGAGTCTGTATATTCATCTTTTCAGAGTCTGTCAATTTTTATAATCAAAGCATTTGTTTTTTTATGAAAAATTGAAAATCCCAAAATATTTTTATTATTTATTTTTTATTTATATCCCCAAAAACTACGCTTGGTTCGATTTATGCGGGGTCATGATACGTAGACAATATCCATAGGATTCGACCGTAACCAAATACAAAGAAGCAAAAGAAAAGAGAGGAAAAAAAGAGAGAAAAAGAAAAGAAAATGAGACAAAATAAGAAACCGAGAGAAGGAAACAATGGCAAAACAAGAGGAAGAAATTAGAGGATAAAAATAAAGAGAAATCAAATGAAAGAACGAAAAACAAAGAGAGAAGAAAAAGAAAAAGAAACAGAAGTTGCAAATGGAAATAAGGAAAGCCGAAATGACGCATGCAACGGATCAAAGGCATAATAGAAACGGTTAACTAATTAGGTGCATCCATGCCCCAAATGTGCGGTTGCCAATATGTTAATACCCTAATTGCTAACAAGGTTGTTGTTGATGTATTGAGTACAGGCAGGTGGTTAGTTGATTGGCATTCTGGTAACTCACTCCTACAACACCCGGTCAAAAGACAAGCTGAACGTGGCCAACCAAGAACTGGAGGCAAGTATTGTCAACCCGTCAAAAGAGGTGGAAGAGTTGGATGTTAACGCAATGAAGGAAGATATGTATAAGTTAAAGAAACAAATGGCTAAAATGTACCAGGCCTGGGCAAAGGGGCATCCACCACCGGTTTATCCCGCCAACCCTACTTATATCCCGCTATTGGCTCAACCTCAGGAGCTTCCTACTGTGGCTTCATCTCCAACCTTTCCCACCTACCAACATCGCTATGGCACCACTTCCCAAACACCACCAGCTCCACCACCCAAACAAGTCCCATACCCCCTTCACCAATCACTCATGTTTTTATGGCACCTCCACCTGCTGTATTACACCGATCTTCCAGTGAGCCTCTATTTCAGACTCACGACAACCATTATTATCCCCCAAAACCTACCTTCAAAGTGCCAAAATCATGTTCTTACACTCCTCATTTTGATATCTCGGTAGAAACTGAGAAGACATCTAAGAATCACGAGCAGGAGGAGATGATTAGGAAACTCAAGAGCTTAGAACAATCTTTCAGGAATATGCAGGGGCTAGTTGGTCAAGTAAGTGTGGCGTATAAAGATCTATGTCTATTCCCAGATGTTCAACTACCAGCAGGGTTTAAGATGCCCAAGTTTGATTTATATGACGGGCATGGTGATCCAGTGGCACACCTGAGAGGTTTTTGTATCAAGATGAGAGGAGCAAGCGGGAGAGATGAATTACTGATAGCGTATTTCAGTCAAAGTTTAAGTGGCTCAGCTTTGGAATGGTACATCCGACAAAATCATGGTCGGTGGTACACATGGGATGATCTAGCCCAAGCGTTCTCCTGCCATTTTCAATATAATCTTGAAATTGTTCCAGACCATCTGTCATTGACGAAAATTGAGAAAAAGTCCGGGAATAGCTTTAGAGAATATGGCTTCCGTTGGAGAAAGTAAGCAGCGAGGGTTGACCCTCCGATGAAAGAGATTGAAATGGTTGATTATTTTTTACAGGCCTTGGAGCCCACTTATTTCAAGAATTTGGTGTCAGTAGTAGGAAAGTCCTTTAATGAAGTGGTAAAAATGGGAAGCATGGTAGAGAAAGGACTCAAATCTAACAAAATCATGAGTTATTCAGCAATTAAGGTGACCACCCAGGCCATCCAAAATGGCATTGGGTGTGTACTAGGGAACAAGAGGATGTTGCAACAATTGAGTTAAGAGCTTGGTCCAAGGGCCCATCACCTTACTATAACCAGCCTCGACCCCACCACCAAACTTACCCCCACACTCCATATAGCCCACCACAACACTACTACCCACCTCCAGATCCCCATTTTTCTGTCCATCACGCTCAAGCATACACTCAACCTCCTGCCCACGCACAATAGCATGCGCCAACCTCACAAAATACCTACATAGCTCCACAAAATACCTATCCACCACCAAGAGCCTACAGAAATCCCCCTAGAACGGGTTTTCGACCAAATCAAGCCTTCAAGAATGAGAGGTTACAGAAGCAAAAGACTTTTACTCCTTTGGGAGAATCATATACTAGTCTATTCCATAGGTTGAGTATGTGAGCCTAAGCTGCCAAATCCCCTTCCGAGAAATCTTGAACACTCGGTGAGTTATGAGTATTGTTCAGGGGCTCTGGGGAATGACACAGAGAAATGCTAGAAAATGAAAATAGCTATTCAAGAGCTTATTGACATCCATCAGATCGAGTTCCAAGCCCCGGAGGCACCCAATATCAACCAGAATTCGTTGCCAGCCCATCATGAGACCAATATGACTGATATAGTTCATAAAGGAGAGCCTAAGAAGCCCTCACGGACTGTAATAATGATCAGGTCCAGTGAAGTCAGGTCCAGTGAAAAGTCAACTAGTGGGAAGTCGTTGATCAAGTTGAAAGGGACAGACAGTAAACCAGTTGTGGTAGTTGAGAAGGAGTCCTCAAGTGGGGTTGTAGTGAAACAGGGAAAAGCAAAAGTGGTGGTACCAGGGGCAGTAAACAAGCCTGTTGTGGTTGTGGAAGGTGCTCGCACAGATCCGGTCATTATCAAACCAGTAACTCAGCTACCAATAATCAACAGCAAGGCTTTCCCTTGGAATTATGGCTGAATGGAAGTGACTTACAAAGGGAAAGAGGTTAAAGAACAAGTTTGTTAGACCCATGGTTTGACTCGCTCGGGGAGATGCTTTGCCCCCTAGGAGTTAAGAAAAGCCAAAACCTCCAAAGATAACCTAGTGTTAGTGAAAAAGTTGTGATCGAAGAAGAAGCAGAAGAGTTCTTGAGGAAGATGAAGGTGTAGGACTATTATATTGTAGAGCAGTTGAGGAAGACGCCTGCTCAGATGTTGAAGAATGGCTTCGTAGCTGGCGAGGGTTTGGGTGCTTCTCTTCAAGGCATCGTACAGCCAGTGTGCCTTCCCAAAAACTTGGATACCTTTGGTTTGGGATTTAAGCCCATAATTGCGGATGTAAGAAGAGCTAGAAAGTTGAAGCAAAGGGCATGGGTCCTTCCAAATCCCATCCCGCGGCTGTCCAGATCATTTGTCAAGCCTAGTTCCAGAAAGCGCCCAGTATCAACAGTTCCCAGTTCATTAATTGATGTTGATGGAGATTTGGATAAGGGGTTCGAAAGGTTGTTCAACGATGTGAATATGGTGGAAGTTGGAGAGGGTTCAAGCAAGGCGGATGTGCAATTTATGGGGCCCAGTGCAAAGATCAACAATTGGGAAGCTACTCCTCTCCCTACTCGGAGGGAGTTTTGGTAGTCGGCTTTGATTTTTCTTTGATCTGGATTATTCCAGGGTTGTAATTCAGATACTATGTTCCGTCTGTTTGGATGTGTTAAACCTTGTTATATTTAATTTCAATGAAATGCAATTTCCCTTCTTCTTCATTCCTGATAGTTTTATTTTTTGCTTTTTCTTTTCTTCCTTGTATAGTTCTTTTTATGTTGGTTTCAATGACATGACATGCATGAGGAATCTCCGACCCAGTCTTAAAAGCCAATCTAATTCTGAAATAATAATACAAGAAATTGAGTGTGATGATGAATTGGAATATGATGATGATAAGGCCTTTGAAGAGATTAGTACAGAATTAAGCCATTTTGAAGAAAAACCCAAGCCTAACCTGAATGACATAGAAGCAATCAACTTAGGGGATCAAGATAATATCCGGGAAACCAAAATAAGTGTCCATCTTGAATCACAACTCAGAGGGGAAATAATTAAAGCACTATTCGAATACAAAAATTTTTTTGCATGGTCATATGACGACATGCCGGGTCTAAGAACTGACTTGGTTGTTCACAAATTTCCCACTGACCCGACATTTCCCCCTGTCAAGCAGAAGCTGAGGAAATTTAAAACTGATATGAGTGTGAAAATCAAAGAAGAGGTCACCAAGCAGTTTGATGCAAAGGTCATTAGGGTCACGCGGTATCCCACCTGGTTAGCCAACGTTGTGCCTGTGCCAAAGAAGGATGGTAAGACTGGGGTGTGCATTGATTACCATGACCTCAACAAGGCGGTCCAAAGGACCACTTCCCACTGCCAAACATCCATATATTGATTGATAATTGTGCCATATATGAGATTGGTTCTTTTGAGAATTGTTATGCGGGCTATCACCAGACTTAATGGATGAGGAAGATGCAGAAAAGACGGCATTCATCATGCCATGGGGAACGTACTGTTACAAGGTAATTCGGTCTGAAAAATACTAGGGCAACTTACATGAGGGAAGTGACAAGCATATTCCACGATCTGAGAAAGTTCTTCCAGAGGCTTCGCAGGTACAATCTCAAGCTCAATCCTGCAAAGTGAGCTTTTGGTGTTCCATCTGGAAAGTTGCTGGGATTCATAGTAAGTCGTCGCGATATTGAATTGGACCCATCGAAAATCAAAGCTATCCAAGAATTTCCACCTCCGAGGAACAAGATCGAGGTGATGGGTTTGTTAGGGAGATTGAATTACATCAGCAGGTTTATTTCTCAACTTACAACAACGTGTGAGCCTATCTTCAAGCTGTTAAAGAAGGATGTTGCGGTCAAGTGGACAAATGAGTGTCAAGAAGCATTTGATAAGATAAAGGGGTATTTGTCGAACCCACCTGTGTTGGTCCCGCCAGAACCAAGGAGGCCATTGATTCTGTATCTGACAATTTTGGACAATTCGTTTGGTTGTATATTGGACCAGCATGATATCACCGATAGGAAAGAGCAGGCAATATATTATCTCAGCAAGAATTTCACATCTTACGAGGTTAAGTACACTCATCTTGAGAGGACACGTTACACCCTAACTTGGGCAGCACAAAAGATGAAACATTATTTGTCATCTTATACTACTTACCTCATCTCTTGGTTGGATACGTTGAAGTATATCTTTAGAAGCCTATGCCCACAGGGAGGCTCGCAAAGTGGCATATCTTTCTCACAAAATTTGACATTGTCTATGTGACCTGGACTACGATGAAAGCACAAGCATTGGCTGACCATTTGGCTGAAAATCCGGTGGATGAAGAATATGAACCTTTGAAGACATATTTCCCTGATGAAGAGATAATGCATATTGATAAGTTGGAACAGGTCGAAAAGCCGGAATAGAAACTTTTCTTTGATGGGGCTGCTAACACGAAAGGTGTTGGGATAAGAGCGATACTTATTTCTGAAATAGGGCAGCACTACCCTGTTATGGCTCAGCTTCGTTTCTACTGTACTAACAACATGGCTGAGTACGAGGCATGTATCTTGGGTTTAAGATTGGCTATAGACATAGGTGTCCAGGAAGCCTTGGTTATGGGGGACTCGGACCTTCTAGTACACCAAATTCAAGGGGAATGGGAAACACGTGATTTGAAACTCATACCGTACCGACAATTTTTGCATGAACATTGTCAACGATTTTAATCAGTAGAGTTTAGGCACATTCCAAGGATTCATAACGAGGTTGCCGATGCTTTGGCCACTTTGGCATCAATGTTGCATCATCCAGATAAGGCTTATGTTGACCATTTGCAGATTCAAGTCCGCGATTAGCATGCTTGCTGTAATGTGGTGGAAGAAGAACTTGATGGTGATCCATGGTTCCACGATATCAGAGAATACATCAAAATGGAAGTGTATCCAGTACAGGCCACAGTTGATCAAACGAGAACAACTCGACAGTTGGCAAGTGGATTTTTCTTCAGCGGAGGGGTATTGTATGAAAGGACTCCAGATCTTGGGCTATTGAGATGCCTAGATGCTAGACAGGCCATAACTATCATGACTGAGGTACATTCTAGAGTCTGTGGACCGCATATGAGTGGGTACGTATTGACAAAGAAGATTCTCCAAGTAGGTTATTATTGGCTTAATATAGAGCGAGATTGTATCAATTTTGTAAGCAAATGTCACTAGTGCAAGTGCATGGAGATTTGATTCACTCTCTGCCATCAGAATTGCACACAATGTCTGCACCATGGCCTTTTGTCGCATGGGGTATAGATGTCATTGGGCCCATTGAGCCAGCAGCATCAAATGGGCACAGGTTCATTTTGGTGGCCATTGACTATTTTACCAAGTGGTAGAGGCCAAAATATTCAAGTATGTAACCAAGAAAGCGATGGTTGATTTTGTGCACTCAAATATCATTTGTCGATTTGGAATACCAAAGGTGATCATTACGGACAATGGGGCTAATCTCAATAGTCATCTAATGAAATCAGCATGTCAGCAGTTCAGGATTACACATCGTAATTCCACCCCTTACCGCCCCAAGGCAAATGGAGCAGTTGAGGCGGACAACAAGAATATAAAGAAGATACTCCGAAAAATGGTGGAGGGATCTAGACAGTGGCATGAAAAGCTGCCTTTCCCATTATTGGGTTATCGCACTACTCTCCGTACTTCAGTATGGGCAAGTCCTTACTTGTTGGTATATGGTACCAAAGCAGTGATACCCGCAGAAATGGAAATCCCATCCCTTCGAATAGTCGTAGAAGCCGAAATTGATGATGATGAGTGGGTTAAAACCCACCTGGAACAATTGGGTTTGATCGATGAGAAAATATTGGCAGCAGTGTATCATAGCTAGTTGTATCAACAGAGAATGGCAAGAGCATATAATAAGAAGGTGCATCCACGAAAGTTCGAAGTGGGTCGGAAAGTGTTGAGATGTATCCTCCCCCATCAGGCTGAGGCCAAAGGCATGTTCGCCCCAAATTGGTAGGGGTCATTCATCGTGACGAGAGTGTTGTCAAATGGTGCTTTGTATTTATCATACATAGAAGGCAAGTGTGCAGAAATGGTCATCAATTCCGATGCGGTCAAGAGATATTATGTATGATCTTCTTTGGTTTAATTGTATTTGTTTGTACTTGCCATATTTTGAAAATTGGAATGATGAAGGAATTTTTATTATGCTATCTAAACACTTTATCCTTTGTTACCCCCTTTGAGCCTTATTGATTTTATTTCATACCCCTCTTTCGGAATCAGTAGCAAGGATCAGAAGTACAAGCGTGAAAGATAAGTAAAGGAAAAAGAGAGAAAAGAAAATAATGAAAAAAAAGAGGAAAAAAAAGAAAAAAAAGAGAAAAAAAGAGAAAAAAAAAGAAAAAGGAAAAAAATGACTAAACAACAAAAAGGAAAGGAAGAAAGAAAAGAAAAGAAGAGAAAGTGGAAGGAAAAGGAAAGAAAAATCGCAACAACAAAGTAATTCCTACAACATGAACTACATTCGACCTGATTCCTTTTAAGGATATATAGGCTGCCTCATGGTTCGGTCCCATCAAAAATAAAATCCAAAAATCCCCGAGCAAGAAACTGGGGCAGAAATCGCGGTTGTGGTAAGAAATCTGATTTCGAAAGTTGTAACTTTAAACCCATTTGAATTATTTTTGAGCCTTTAATACCCTTTCTTTCTAACCCTATCTAAAAGCCCACATTACGGTCAAAAGAAAGACCTTCTGATCAGTCTTCAAAAAATGCCAAGTCGAGCAGGAAGAGTGATTCATATCAAGGGCAACACTCCGGTCCAAGTAAGAAAAGTAATGAAAAATAAGAAAGTCTTATTGGTCAAAACCCACACGGGCACCGTAAGGCGATGAGAGTTGAGAGAAATCAAAATGAGAGAGTCTTATTGGTGAAAACCCTTATGGGCACCGTAAGGCGATGGGAGTTGAGAGAAATAAAAAATGAGAGAATCTTATTGGTGAAAACTCGCACAGGCACCTTAAGGCGAAAGTGAGTTGAGAGATGAGCAAATGAGAAAGGTCTGTTAGTGAAACCCTTTCAAGGCACCGCAAGATGAACAAGATTAAGGTTTGGGTAAAGAAATCAGGATATAGAATTTTTGGGCAACAACGTATGGCAACCGAAAGTTAATTGGTTGGACAGATTGGGTCGATTAATCTGAAATACATGTCATGATCATTGGTGCTAGCTGTTCCACTCAGATAAGTCTCTTTTTCTTTTTCTTTTCAGTAAGTCATCCAGTTTTGGATTTTCTTTATCCTTAACTCTCAAGGTCATTGCATTTCATTTCTTTTGGGGTCTGTTTCTCTAAGATGTTTCAATGTCAGTCTTGTTCAAAGCAAATAAGAGAGGATTTCAAAGCTCACTACAAAATTCCAAAATTGCAAAGCACAGTGTGACTAGAACATACCAAAGATAGTAGGATGTAAAGTGGGATATAGGGAGTCACCAGAAGTTTCATCGGTGGAATGATTTGGTAATGTCATAGGAGATGCAAAGGTTCAGATAAAGGGGTCAGAGATGAAAAACAACAATATGGGTATGGAACACTCGGGTCATCAAAGGCTATGAGGTTTGAGGTCATTTAGAAGTCAAGCAGTTCAGGGCCAGTTTAGGGAAGCAGGTCAAAACAAAACACAGCAGCGGAGAGACCTTCAGCAAGAATGCCATCAACTGACTACCATGTTTTAAACTAACAAATTTTTCTTTGATAGAAACAGGGGCAGAAATTTTCATTTGTTTCGGAGAAACTCTCTGTAGGGGAAAAGAGCAAGCACCAAACATGTTTGACCGTAAACTCTCAGGACCCTCCTATAAAATGGGACTTAGTTAAATTTCAAAGCAATAAGAAATAGCATAGTCTAGCATAAGGAATATAAGTTGGCTTCAAAGTTTGCATGTTTAGGATAGGATTCAATTAGGAGTTTTCAGGACCCTCCCTGAATAATGAGACCTAGTTTTAAGATTTCCATTAGATGTAGCGTAAATTCTGTTGTATGGTAGAAT
This sequence comes from Nicotiana glauca, assembly GCA_026770625.1. NCBI lineage: Eukaryota > Viridiplantae > Streptophyta > Magnoliopsida > Solanales > Solanaceae > Nicotiana > Nicotiana glauca. The sequence continues at coordinate 81,685 of MU668203.1, forward strand.
AATTCAGTTGTAAAATTGTCACTTTTAAGATAAGAATTTATTTTGATTTATAGGACCTTTCCTGGATAATAGGATGTAGTTTTAAGACTCTCTTAGATAACAGGACTTAGCAGAAGTAATACCTTTAGAAGATACAGCTTAGATTTATAATTGTCGTTTAATTAAGAGTTGTCAGGGCCTCCCTGGATAATAAGACCTAGCTTTCAAATTCTTAGTAATAGTTGGTAGAAGAACATAGTTTAACACTCACCTATGTGCCCAGCTACCAAACTAGGGCAGAAAATTTTCTTTGTTTTGTCTATTTTTATTGAAATCAGGTACCCGCTTGGAGAGCATGGGAATACATTTCGAGTTATGTAATCAGGAGCCCGCCTGGAAAGCATGGGAATACATTTCGAGTTTGGCAATCAGGAGCCCGCCTGGAGAGCATGGGAATACATTTCGACTTCAGCAATCAGGAGCCCGCCTAGAAAGCATGGGAATACATTTCAAGTTTAGCAATCAGGAGCCCGCCTGGAGAGCAAGGGAATACAATTCAAGCTTAGCAGTCAGAAGCCCGCATGGAGAGCATGGGAATACATTCAAGTTTAGCAATCAGGAGCCCGCCTGGATAGCATGGGAATACATTTCAAGTTCCGCAATCAAGAGCCCGCCTGGAAAGCATAGGAATACATTTCGAGTTTAGCAATCAGGAGTCCGCCTCGAGAGCATGGGAATACATTTCGAGTTCAGCAATCAGGAGCCCGCCTGGAAATCATGGGAATATATTTCGAGTTTAGCAATTAGTAGCCCGCCTAGAGAGCATGGGAATACATTTTGAGTTCAGCAACCAGAGGCCTACCTGGAAAGCATGGGAATACATTTCGAGTTTAGAAATCAGGAGCCCGCCTGGAGAGCATGGGAATACATTTCGAGTTTAGCAATCAGGAGCCCGCCTGGAGAGCATGGGAATACACTCACATTTAGCAATCAGGAGCCCGCCTGGAGAGCATGGGAATACATTCACGTTTGGCAATCAAGAGCCCGCCTGTAGAGCATGGGAATACATTTCAAGTTCAACAATCAGGAGTCCGCCTGGAAAGCATGGGAATACATTTCAAGTTTAGCAGTCAGGAGCCCGCCTGAAGCACATGGGAATACATTTCAAGTTCAGCAATCAGGAGCCCGCCTGGAAAGCATGGGAATACATTTCAAGTTCAACAGTCAGGAGCCCACCTGGAGAGCAAGGGAATACAATTCATGCTTAGCAGTCAGGAGCCCGCCTGGAAAGCAAGGGAATACATTTCAAGTTTAGCAATCAGAAGCCCGCCTGGAGAGAAAGAGAATACAATTCAAGCTTAGCAGTCAGGAGCCCGCATGGAAAGCAAGGGAATACATTTCAAGTTTAGCAATCAGGATCCCGCCTAGAGAGAAAGTCAATACAATTCGAGCTTAGTAGTCAGGAGCCCGCCTGGAAAGCAAGGGAATACAATTCAAGCTTAACAATCAGGAGCCCGCCTGGAGAGAAAGCTAATAAAATTCGAGTTTAGCAGTCAGGAGCCCACCTGGAGAGCAAGGGAATACATTCAAATTCAGCATTCAGGTGCCCACCTGGAGAAAGGGGCAACATCTCAAATACAGTTCAAGTTCAATGGTCAGGCATCCACCTGGAGAAAAGGAAAACCTCTTAAAGTACAATTCGAGTTCAGCAATCAGGCATCCACCTGGAGAAAGGAAAGCATCTTAGAATGTAGTTCAAGTTTTGGTAGTCAGGCATCCACCTGAAGAAAGGGAAAACATCTCAGGTTACAATTCAAGTCGGCAACAGAGGAATTTCACTACGAGAATACAAGTTAGCATGGCAACAAGAGCTGCAGGATCAAGTTTGAAAATATAGATAGGTTTTTCGCAATTCATAGATCATAGTTTAGTCTAGCTTCTTTTATTTTGTCATGGTGTAATAAGGGGTTCAGTAAGCAGTAGCAACAACAGTGAAATCACAGCTTTGTGGTAGTCCCAGTTACCAAACATTCCTGAACTACACTGACCTGATTCCTTTTTTAGCAGAGGATATATAGGCAACCTCAGAAGTAGGGTGCGGTCAAATCTTTCAAAATGCTTCCCACGGATTATTCAAATGGGCAAAAATCGCTCGTATCTACTCACTTTATCTTTGCACGAAACCTCTTCATGTTTCCGAGCAAAGAGGGGCAACTGTGAGCACGTGATTTTTTTCCTATTTGAATTACTCCCATAATTTCAAAATAAAATAAGTTCTTTTCATTATTTACAATTTTGTGAATTTTTGTGGTTTTTTTTGTTTATTGTTTGCATTTGTCTGTGCATTTTTATTTTTTATTTAATTAATAAAAAATACAAAAATATATGTGCATTTTCATTTAGGGTCATATTTTATATTTTTAGGTTAATTAATTAATCAATTGTGGCAAAATATGAAAGAAAATAACAAAAATAGTTTATTCTGCATTTTGGCCTTTTAAGTTTCGAATATTATAGTTTTCTTATAATTTAGGAGTTAATTAATTTTGGAGAATGTAATTAGTTGTTAATTTTGTTTTAGGGTTAAATCAGGTTTTTATTTTGTATTTAACAAAATTATTAAAAAAAGAAAAAAAGAAAAGAAAAATGAAAAGAAAATGGTGACCTTTGATAAAAGATCCAATTGTTTGGGCCTTTTCAGAATAATTTCCCCAAGCCCAAACCATTTTGCATATAACCCGTGCAAATACCCAGCCTAGTTTCCGACCCGTCTCCCTTCGAGACTAAACAACCCCATTTCATGTAATACCAATCTGAGCCACTGAGGTTAATCGATCCAATGGCTCTAAACTAAGGATCACTTAATATAAAATGGTCCAAACGTCCCCTACCCCCCATCTCTCATCTCTCATCACCCCTACAGAACCCTCATTAGCACCGCCGTCACCACTGCTCGCCGCCTATCGAAAATCGCTAACGGCAGTCTTGGACCTCCAATTCACACCAAATTTACACCACATCATCCTTTTCATCCCCTCATAATGAATCTGGCATTTGTTTCTTTCGAATCTGCGTAAAATTCCTCGAATATCAAATTGGACATCCCTAGCACCGCCACAGCTTCTCCGGCGGCGGCGTCACCCTTGTTCAACCCCAATTCTTTACCACACAACCACCACCTACACCTGATTCCCAATCCACCACCACATCTCCTCAAATCCTCATAAAATCGGACTAGTTTTAGATCTAAAAATAAGAGGAGAAGAAAAAGAAAAATTCCCCAAGTCTTCAAGATTCCAAGAACGATTAGGGCAGAAATTGGTATTGTTCGTCTGTTCTCGATGAGGACATGCGATTGCTGCCAATTCCAGTTCAAATCAAAGTTTGCCTGAGGATTGTCAAGCCCTGTCTATCTGCCTAATTAGGTATCTCCGTTCATTTCTTTTTTTTTTTTACTTTTGTCACGACCCAGATTTTTCCCACCATTGGCAGTCATGATGCGCCTACTGTTGGAGCTAGGCAAGCCAAACATTTAAATAATTTCGGATAAAAACAAAACAATAAAAAAAATAACGAGTCTTTAAATAAATGTGAAAGTCTTTTAAAACATAAATAACTGAAAACCCAAAATGTGGAAGCTTAATATTTCTCTACCCAAGAGTGGAGTCGCTACCTCATGAACCACTAAAGAGTGCTACAAACAAGTCTGAATAAAAATACATAATGTCTATCTCGGTACAATGAAAACAAACAGAAAATATGGAAAGGGACTTCGGCCTACGAACACCAGCTAAGCTACCTCGTAAGTCCCTGGACTGAAGTCAGCTGCCGATCAATATGCTACTGTTGTGGTCCAAAAGCTGCTCCGGTACCGTGATCTGTGCAAAAAGCACAGAAGTGTAGCATCAGCACAACCTACCCCATGTGCTGGTAAGTGCCTGGCCTAACCCCAGCGAAGTAGTGACGAGGTTGGACAGGACTACCAATCAACATGTACAGTTCAATATATGTATATGTAATAAAAGGGAAGAATACATAAATTAAACAATTAAAAGGGAGGGAAGCATACTATGGGGAAGTACAGTGCGGATATAAATCCAATAATTTAAGTAAGAAACAGGGCAACAACCATAATTAATGAGAGCAGGAAAAATCAACAGTTGCACGGCATCAACCTTCGTGCTTTCCCTCACATCACTCTCATATCATGGCACGGAATGATCCTTCGTGCAATTATAATCAAAATAGAGCACGGAATGTCCCTTCGTGCATAAATAATCAAAACATGGCACGGAATGACCCTTTGTGCAAATATAATCAAAATATGGCACTAAATGACCCTTTGTGCAAATATATTCAAAACATGGCACGGAATGACCCTTCGTGCATTATTACTCTTCCTCACCCGTACAACAATCACAACCAAACAGGCGAAGGAATAAGCAAATAATAAGAAATGTCCCGGCAAGGGAAAACATAATTAAACAGCTAAATCCCAGCAAGGGAGCAACAATAACAACTTTCACATCTCGGCAAGGGAGATAATCAATATACTCAAACCATCTCGGCAAGGGATTAATCATATCTCTTTCCATTTCTTTCATTTCTTACTTAATAGTATTTTTATCATTCAAGCCAACGCTCCAAGGAGTTCACAATTCATAACTAATCCTCATACTCTTCACATTATGTAGAATTCATCAATTAGCATGGAAGAGTCCCAAAAATATCAGAATAAGTACAAACAAGGACCCACGGTCATGCTAGACACCGATGTATAGATACTCGTCACTATGCCTATACACCGTACTCGATCATTTAGAAAATAGCAATTAATGACACTCTAATCCTATTTCCTCAAGCCAAAGTTAGATCAAACACTTGCCTCGGTCCAAAGAATAGCAATCAATCCTCAAATACCGCCTTTCCTCTACAATCTGACTCCGAAACAATGATATCTAGGCATAATTAATTCAATCATATCAATAAAGACTCATTGACAACATCTCATAGCCTAAATATGAATTTCCTAGAATTCTTCCAAAAATACCAAAATTCAACACTGGGTCCACATGGTCCAAACACGAGGCTCGTACCAAAACCTAGTCACCCATAACCCCACGAGTCCAAATATATAATTTGTTTTAAGATTCGACCCCAAATTGAGGTTGAATCACCCAAAATTCTCAAAACCCTAACTCTACCCAAAACCCTTAATTTCTACTTTGATTTCATAATTTAGGCTTAGAAACTTGCTAATTAATGAAGGAAAAGTGAATTAATGGCTTCCTAAAGCTTGGGAGAGAAGAGAGCTCGTGAGAAAAAGTGAGGAAATCCCGTATCTAATGTTCTGTTTTGAGCTTAAAAATCCACTGGGCGTTCGCAGGAAAACGACCGTGTTCGCAAAGGGTAAACTGGGCAAGTCATCGCGAACGCATGAAAGAGAACATGAACATGTAGAACAAAATGCTGGGGGTCCAGGAATTGTTATACGCGAACGCGTGAAGGGCCACGCGAACGCGTTGAGGAAGCTGTTAAAGCTACGCGTTCGCGAATTGTGAGATGCGAATGCGAAGAAGGTATTTCCGGGGGTTCTGGAATTGGCTTATGCGTTTGCGAGGGTTATGATGAGAACGCGAAGGGAGGGAATTGGAAAGCATCGCAAACGCGATCTGAAGGCCGTGAACGCGAAGAAGGGAATTCCTGTGCAAAAATTGCAGAAACTCTGCTATCATCCTAAGTCCAAAACCACCCCGAACACCTCCGAAAAAAATCCCGAGCTCTCGGGGCTCCCAACCAATCACACACACTAACTCAACAACATCCTACGAACTTATCCGTGTGATCAAATCGCCAAAATAACAACATAAACGAGGAATCAAACCTCAAAATCATCACTTTTTCATCAAACTTCATAAACTTCAAATTTAGACATTTAGGTCCGAAACACGTCAAATGACGTCTGATTTTGACCAAACTTTACAGAAAGCGCTTAACACATATTTAAGACTTGTACTGGGCGTCGGAAAAAAAAAATACGAGCCCGATACCATAGTATTTTAATAAATTTTTATTTTCATTTTCCTTAATAATTTCACAAAAACAATTTCACAGAAAAATTCTTTTCCTCGGGTTCTAGACCTCCGATTTCGACTCCGGGCACATGCCCGAGTCCCATATTTTTCTACGGAACCTCCAGGACCGTCAAATCATGGGTCCGGGTCCGTTTAACAAAAATGTTGACCGGAGTAAACTTTAATCATTTTAAAGCCACATTTTGAAATATTTCATAGAATTTAATATATAATCTTTCCAACTACGCGCCCGGACTGTGCACGCAAATCGAGGCAACAAAAAGTGAGGTTTTCAAGGCCTCGGAAGCATGGAAAAAGAGAGGAATCCGGTGATGGCCCTTTGGGTCATCACATTCTCCACCTCTAAAACAACCATTCGTCCTCGAACGGACAAAGAAAGAAGTACCCGAGTCAGGAAATAGACGAGGATAACAGCTCCGTATATCAGACTCGGACTCCCAGGTCGATGCCTCAGGATGCTGACCTCTCCACTGGACACGCACTGAAGG
>MU668206.1:10115-40679 GCA_026770625.1 Nicotiana glauca
CTGGAACTCCCGTAAAATTTACGGGAGTTCAAGCATACTTATGCTGGAACTCCCGTAAAATTTGCGGGCGTATTTTTTCGGATTTTGAACAGTGTTTTCGCTCAAATTTAAAGTGGCTAAATTTCGATAACTTTTGAAACTTGGCTATTTTTCAACGACCAGTGGTAAATCTGGCTATTTTTGAATTTCTCCCTGAAATCACTCGCCTTATTTCGTAAAATACTGATTACATTGTTAGTAGGTGCTCGTATGTTTAAATTACCTTTAATGTAACTTGATAATATAAAAATTAAACATTTTCAGAAAACCAGGAATAAACAACAGGGAAAAAGAAAACTACTAAGAAACATTGAAAGTCATGGACATGGTGTTTTCAGTGCAATTTCTGGGGGTCGGAGAATTTAACAAAAACCAACCAGCTGGCACGTTGAGAAGAACGCCACCTCAGCAATATCTTTTTTGGCTGAGTTGTCCACATGATAATCCCAATGAACTCAATTTCCCCACATGCCATGGCAATCATGTCCCTTCTTTGTCTCTTCTTGTGATTTATTAGTTGTGAAAAATTAAACTCTACTACACACAATATATAAAAACACATGAATTAGAGGTTAAATTATACTGCTGTTTACCTCGAAAATACGAATAATAATTTAATTTAATTTGTAATTTTAAAGATATGTGATTAAATTCAATACCAATTAATAATCAAGAAATATGAAGTAGAAGTGAAAGAAATAAGTGAATCAAACCAATATAACTCAGCAGCAGTGACCTCGAGGTGGGTTTAGAACAGTAAGAACAATTAAGCGAGAAAAGTAAAGTAAGAGCAGTAGAGCTAAAGGAAAATACGAGTAATAATTTAATTTAATTTATAATTTTAAAGATATGTGATTAAATTCAATACCAATTAATAATCAAGAAATATGAAGTAGAAATGAAAGAAATAAGTGAATCAAACCAATATAACTCAGCAGCAGTGACCTCGAGGAGGGTTTAGAACAGTAAGAACAATTAAGCGAGAAAAGTAAAGTAAGAGCAGTAGAGCTAAAGGACAATTCTGATGAACAGTAGGCAAAAAGTAGGGAGTATATTCTTTGCTCAATGACTCGATCATGTTACAAATGATTGAGGTCCCCTTTATATAATAGGGGAGCCCTAAATAAGGTATATTTCTATTTACTGTTAGGAATATTCTTGGTACAGCTGTCTAACCGCATGGTACGGTATAGTACAATCCTATTCCAGGATTTGTGCCGTGATCTTGGGGACGTGACATAAATCTAGCCCATTCTATTACAAGTCCATAACTGTACTATTCCGGGGTCGAGCATATAGATCGAAGGCATACGATCTCGACCGTATATAGATAGTCCCCGCGTTTCTTAGAGTAAGATGATAAGAAATGATTTGAACTTTGTTTTCCCGGAGCCTTTAGTGACGGCGTCATTCCCGCGACGTGTGTGCTCGAAGTGATTGAAATATCCCGTCGGTTCGCTTCCCCAAAACATTAAATGAACACTAGTGCTGGTCGGCCATTAGCGCCGCCGGTCCGTCGTCACCTTTCTATAAATATGGGGCTACTTCTTCAAATGATGGACTTTACTCTTTCATCACTTTCGCTCTGATTCTTCTTCATTTTTTTTCCTAATCATCTGCTTCCACCGCTCCTTTGAGCGCCGGAAAACGCCAAGTCCTCATGAAACACCACCTTCTACGATCTGTATTCTTCAGCTTAAAATCATGGCTAAAACTTCCAAAATGGTCCAAAAAAAAGCGTTGTCTTCTTCTTCCTCTTAGCCAACCAAACCGGTGATGCCGCCGATTCTTGAAGAAATTACTCCCGGCCCTTGCGTGATTAAGAAGGGATTCAACATTGAAAATCCCGAATGTCCCGGGCTGATGCGAGCATGCATCTCGATATCTTAGTTTGATATCGGAGAAGAACCTCGAAGCAATGAAGAGGGACTACAGCTGGGGCAACGAGGTCTTGGTTCAGATCTCGAGCCCTGAGAAAAGCATTACTACCCACATGGAGGGTTTTTTGAGTGTTTACTTACCCCTTCACACTGGTTCCCCTCGATCCGGTGGTGATCGACTTCTGCAAAACATATGAACTCACCCTCAGCCAAATTCACCCCTCCTTTTGGCGCATCGTGATCATGTTGCGCTACTTTTCCAAAAAGATCGAGGGGTTGGAATTCACCCTCAACTACCTGATTCGATTGTATCGGCCCCAGCTATTTCGAGGGCTTATCAAGCTTCAACGTCGAACAAAGAAAGCCTTCTTTGCTAGTAATGACGAAACCAAAGATCGAGGTTGGATGAGCCGGTTCGTCAGAGTAAGGACTTCGAATGTCATCCCCAAGGATAGAATACCGTTCCCGGAGAGATGGAACTTTGAGCGTAAGTGGAGTTCTTCTTCCCAGTATTTGCTCATATTCAGCTTTCGTGTCTCATAATGCTTTTACCCTTTCTGTAGCCACTGCTCGGGCACCTCACGCGGTCCCCGACCTCGAGGATTGGGTCCGAAAATTAGCTGCCACCTCCTCCTCCTATGATGAGCGCAAATGGCATGAATTATCGAGGGGCAAGTGGGAGTCCAGACATCATGGTAAATTCTATTCCCAAGTTTCAGATACTTTTCATTTGCTGATAGCATCAACTTATTCACGTTTACTTGTGCAGGAATCGGAGATGTATCCGAAATGAGGCCACCTCTGCCCGGGGAGAAGACTGTGTCCTCGACCCCCAAATTGGAGAAATACAACAAAAGAAAAAGGGCTTCGAAGTTTGAAGATTCCCAGGTGAGGCGGTACCGGCCCCAAAGTCGAGGAGAAGACTCATTCATGTGGACTTGGATTCAGCCATCTAATGCTTGGAGGATGAAGAGAACGATGGTGGAGAATCGATGTTGGTACCTCGAACCAGGAAACCTATCGAAGCCATCAATGTCTCCGAACCTGATGCTTTGCCACTTGATGAAGGGACTCCGAATAGAGACTCGGAAAAAACCCTTGAGTCCCCCGAGATCGAGATAGTACCTCCTTCTTCAATAAATACACCGAAGGGGACAAGCGCTGAGAGGGACGAAACTAGCCAGACCGCCCTGAGCAAGGAGCTCGGGGCCATGACAATGGGTCATTCATTTTCTCTTCTAGCTTACTCCGAAGAGACAATAAAGGATTCACGGGCTTTGCAAACAACCGATCCGAGAAAGATCCTCGAAGAAAACCCCTTTCGAGATTGTTTCACAGGGGTTGGCGACGTTGCTGACCTTAACGATGCATCCACCCTTTTCGAGGAGGCTCAACGTCTTCTTTCTTAGGTAAATGCTAACTTTCATTGTTGTAACTTCCTCTTCCCTTCCTTTCTCTTGACTGACACATCTTTACCTTGTATATAGGCCATCACCAAGTTTAGAGATGAGCTGAGCCAATGTGAGGCCGAGCTTAGAAGGGTTTCAGATGAGGAGAAAGCCTGAGGCTCCTCTGTGGCCAGAAGGAAGAGGAGCTTAAGGACCTTCGATCTGAGTTGGCCAACGCTCGAAAAAATGAGACCGAGCTAGATGAGAAGGTAACTGTGATTTTAATAGAGTATGATCTTTTTGGCCTTACTTCGGAGGCTAATACTTCGATGTCTCAGCTGCAGCAGAAGTTGGAGATGATTGGGTAGCTTCGCAGCGAGGTTGATCAAGTTAAGGCTGACTGCCATAGGTGGAAAAAGAACATGGATCAGCTCGCTGCCGAAAAGAAGATGTTACAGTCTAACTGACCTCGGCTGAAACTCAACTCCAAGGTATTAAAGCGAAGGGTCTGTCCCAGGCCCAAAAAATCGAGGAGTTAGAGGTGGAGCTTGCTAGAGTCTAGGCTGAAGCTACACAAGCTAAGGCTGAGGTTGAGAAGACGAATGCCACGACTAACAAGACCATTGCCGTGTACTTAAAAGATGCTGCGGTTATCCAAACGGAGCTGAGGGAGGCCTCCGACCGGGAAAAACTGAATAATAATTTGGCCAAGTGCCAATCTTGGAGGGAGACTCTCAAAGAAATCCATGCCCAATGGTTCGACCTTACTGAAGAGATATCCGAAGCAAAGGCGCGGGAAACCGATGCCAGGTTTCTTGTCTCTTAAGATGATGAAGATGTTGTGAGCGGCTCCGAGGGAAGTGAGGAAGGTGTTCCCGAGGAAGAGGAGGCTCCCGAAGATAAAGCTGCCGAGGGTGCATTTCCCGAAGAAGCTGCTTCCAGGACGTAACCCCAAAATAGACTAGGTTCTCTTTTTTCTATTTTGTGTAAGGGCCCCTCGTGGGCGTTGTAAATATACTTTTGTAAAACATCCTTTGTGAATATAAAAAACCTTTTTGCTATATCCTCAACTTGTGTTGAGTTTCATTTTGTTCTCACTTGTGGAAAATTCGATTATATAACTCGAATGATTGGTCCAAGTATTGGTTTGGACTCGGAACATAATAAACCCTTAGGTTTTTATTGATAAATATAATAATCCTCGAGCTGAGTTTGATACGAGCTCGGGATATCATGACTCTTGAGTTCGAGTTGAGTGAGAATGAGGTCTTGAACTATATGTTTTGGCCCTTAAGCCTTTCGAAGTTGGCCCTTAGGCTCATATATATCGGCCCGTAGGCTCTTTAAGTTGGACCTTAAGCTCTTTTAGATCGGCCCTTAGGCTCTTTTAGATCAGCCCTTAGGCCCTTTAAATTGGGCCAATTCGGCCTCTAGTATGGCTATATAATTTTTCCCTCTTTTCGGCTAAAAGACTTAGTGAAAATTTTGTTATGCCTTAGCATGTGTTTTTCGTACCCATTGGTTTTTTTGAAGGTTCGATGAATCAGAACTTTATTAATAGTTTGTTTGTGTAAACATAATCGAACACCCCTTGAGGTTTTTTCGAAAGCTGATGTTATCGAAGACTTTAAATTATTCGAGGGCTAAATTTATCGAAGCCCTTCATATTTTGTTTTTGCCGAGGGTAGCTTGATTTAATCGATTTTTCAATGTGTTTGAAGGCCTTTAATTTATGGCGAAGGTCGGACATCTCCGAGCCACATTATTTCGGTCGTAGCCTTTATATGACCGTAGTCTTTAGTATGGCCGCAACCTTTTATATGACCGTAATCTTTAATTTGGCCGTAGCCTTCGGGTGTGTCTTTTGGACTTGTTTCCCGATGACCTTTCGAACTTGTTCGAAAAGTTAGTCACCGAGTATATTAGCCTTCGCCTTTGCTTTGGGGGGATGCCTTTTTGAGGTCTTATGAGTCCGAGTTTTCGATGGCTCAGGCGAGCTGACTGTCGATGACATTCCCCGAGTATCTTGGGGTTCCATTCGTGCTTTGGACCTTGAGCCGTTTCCCGTAGGATTATAAGTGTAGAGCTCGTATAATAGTTGACTTCTTTGAGACACAAAGCCTATTTTTTTTTTATATAAATAGGAGGTTTCTTCAAATAATTGATACATGCGTACATGTTGCCATCGATGCTCGACTATTCTATATGGACACTATTCATCTGATCGTTTGGCCCATTAAAAAGTATTCCTATCGAGTCCCTGTTAGACATGAAGTATTTTCTTCGAAAATATGATCTCCGAGGGTGATGTCCCCCATTATTCGAGGTTGATTGAAAAGAAGCCTTGGATACTATTGAGTTCTCCTTAGGTCGCATATAGTTGTTTCCTCGTTAAGAACCTTACCGGTAAAACCCATTTGGGACAAAATTCGATCTAAGGAAAAAAGAGTGCAACACATTCTTTAAAATCTAAGGCCTTCGTGCAAAAAGGGTGCCTTCGATAGCTTCGATCGAGAATCTGCAATGAGTTAGTTTTTAACTCAAATGGACAAAAAAGATAGTGTCATACCTTAGCAGTAGTATCGTTTGAGTAATGATACGTTCCAATTATATGGCAGTTGTTCGCCTTTCATCGTGCTAAGTTTGTAAGATCCTTTACCGACAACCCCGAGGACTCGGTACGGTCCTTCCCAATTCGGGCCTAGTTTCCCTTTATTTGGTTCCCGAGTATTGAGGGTAACTTTCCGTAGAACTAAGTCCCCGATTTCGAAGTGTCGAAGATTGGTCCTTCTATTGTAGTATCTTTTGATCCTTTGCTTTTGCGCGGCCATCCGAATAAGTGTCGCTTCTCATTTTTCATCTAATTGCTCGAGGCTAGTATTCATGGCCTCGTGATTTGACTCCTCCGATGTGTATTGAAACATGGCGCTGGGTTCTTCGACTTTGACAGGGATGAGGGCCTCGGAGACATACACTAAAGAGAACGGGGTAGCCCCCGTGCTGGATTTCAATGTTGTTCGATATGCCCAAAGGACCTCGGGTAGAACTTCTCTCCACATCCCCTTTGCATCGTCCAACCTTTTCTTTAGGTTTTGAATGATAGTTTTCTTCGTTGAATCGGCCTATCCATTTCCAGTTGGGTGGTACAGTGTCGATAATACCCTCTTTGTTTTATGTGCTTCGAGGAACTCCGTCACCTTGCTGCCGATGAATTGTTTTCCATTGTCACACACAATCTCGGTAGGTATCCCGACTCGGCATATGATGTGGTACCAGATGAAGTTAATAACTTCTTTTTCTCGGACCTTCTTGAAAGCCTGTGCTTCCACCCACTTAGAAAAATAATCAGTCATAAATAAAATAAACTTAGCTTTACTTGGGGCCATTGGCAGGGGTCAGACTATGTCCATTCCCCATTTCATGAAAGTCCACGGGGATAGGACCGAATGGAGTTGTTCTCCAGGCTGATGGATCATCGGAGCAAATCATTGGCATTTATCGCATTTTTTGACGAATTCCTTACTATCTTTCTCCATGCTATCCCAATAATAACCTGCTCTGATAATTTTGTGAACCAAAGATCTGGCGCCAGAGTGATTTCCACAAGTACATTCGTGGACCTCTCGCAATATAATCGGTATCCCCCAGACCTAAACATACCGCTAGTGGCCCATTGAACGTCCTCCGATATAATGTTCCATCTTCATCTAATGCAAACCTGGCAGCTTTGGTTCGTAAGGCCCTCGATTCTTTATGATCCGATGGGAGTTTTCGATTCTTCAAATAGTTGATATACTTGTTCCTCTAGTCCAACGTCAAGCTTGTCGAATTTATTTTAGCGTGATCCTCTTCAATCATAGACCTCGATAACTGGACGACAGTCCCCGGGACGATGTCATTTTCTTCAATCGAGGATCCTAGATTGGCGAGTGCATCAGCCTCGCTATTTTGTTCTCGAGGCACATGTTCCAGCGTCTACTCTTTGAAGTGGTGCAAAGTTACCTGTAGTTTGTCCAAGTACCGGTGCATTCTGTCCTCTCGAACTTCAAAACTTTTGTTTACTTGGTTTACCACCAATAGAGAGTCGCACTTAGCTTCGATGACTTCTGCTCTCAAGCTTTTAGCTAGCTCGAGACCTGCAATCATGGCCTCATACTCGGCCTCGTTGTTAGTCAATCTAGAAGTTTTAATAGATTGTCTAGTGGTATCACCCGTGGGTGGCTTCAAAAGAATGCCAAGACCGGACCTCTTCACATGCGAGGCACCGTCTGTGAAAATGGTCCATACCCCCAATGATGTACCCGAATTAATAGGAGTTCCTTCTTCACTTTGGGTTGGGTCGGCGTAAAATCGGCCACGAAGTCATCTAGGATTTGAGACTTAATGGCCGTTCAGGGTTGATATTTGATATCGTACCCGCTAAGTTCGACGACCCATTTGGCCAATCGGCCCAATAGCTTGGGCTTATGCAAAACATTTCGAAGGGAGGTTAATACACATATGGGATGACATTGAAAATATGGTTTCAGCTTTCTAGATGCGCTTATTAATGCAAGTGCTAATTTTTCCAAGTGAGAGTACCTAGTTTCAGTATCCTAGAGTTCGGCTTACATAATAAATAAGGAATTGCGTACCTTGATCTTCTCGAACCAGTACCCCACTTACTGCTATCTCGGACACCGCCAAGTATAGGTAAAGTTTTTTATCTATCTTCGGGGTGTGGAGAAAAGGCGGGCTTGATAAGTATCGCTTTAGTTCCTCCAGGGCTCGTTGGCATTTCGGGGTCCATGCAAAATCCTTTTTCTTTTTTAGCAAGGAAAAGAAGTGGCGACTTCGATGTGACGACCTCGAAATGAACCGACCCAAAGTAGCTATTCGCCCTGGTAGCCTTTGCATAGCCTTCACGCTATCCAGTATTCTGATATCCTCGATGGCCTTGATCTTATCGGGGTTAATCTCGATACCCGATTCGACACCATGAAGCCGAAGAACTTACCCAAGCCGACTCCGAAGGCATACTTCTCCGGGTTAAGCTTCATGTTATATTTCCTCAAGATTTCGAATGCCTCCTGCAAATGAGCTAAATGGTTCTGTGTGCGCAAGGACTTAACCAACATATTCCATAGTTTTACCTATTTGTTCTTCGAACATTTTGTTGACTAGGCATTGGCATGTAGTTCCAGCAGTTTTTAGCCCAAAGGGCATTACATTGTAACAATAAGTTCCAAATTTAGTAATAACCGAAGTCTTTTCCTAGTCCTCCGAGTTCAGCTTAATTTGATTGTACTCGGAGTAGGCATCGAGAAAAGTTAGGGTCTCGTGGCCGGTCGTGGCATCGATCATACGATCGATGATTGGAAATGGGAAAGAATCTTTAGGACATGCTTTGTTCAAGTCCTTATAGTCTACACATATTCTAAGTTTGTTTCCTTTTTTAGGAACTACAACTACGTTGGCTAACCATTTGGAGTAATTTACCTCCCGAATGGATCCTATTTTAAGAAGTTTGGTTACCTTGTCTTTTACAAAAGCATGCTTTACCTCGGACTGAGGCCTCCTTTTTTGCTTCACCGGTTTGAACCTGGGATCGGGGCTTAGCCGATGCGTGGTGATTTCCGGTGGAATCCCTATCATATCTAAATGGGACCAAGAAAAACAATCCATATTATCAATAAGAAATTGAATGAGTTTTTTCCTGAGTTCGGGGGCCAATCCCGTTCCCAGGTATACCTTTCTCTCGGGCAAGTATTCGATAAGTATGACCTGCTCCAGTTCCTCGACAGTTGACTTGGTTGCATCGGACTCTTCGGGAACAACGAAGGTTCGAGGAGTAAGGAGATCCTATTTTACGTCTTCGACTACCTGTTGCTCCGACTCCATCGAGGCTGGGGGTATGATTGCTATTTAACCGCCTGTTTACCTTTAGTGCTCGATTTCTCCGAGGTCATAGGCTCTGGTATCAGCACCACTTCCTCGATTACAAACATCTCTTTTGCAGTATGTTGCTCTCCGTAGACTGTTTTTGCTCCTTCCTCCATTGGGAATTTCATCATCTGGTGAAGAGTTAAAGAGACTGCCCTCATGTTATGTATCCATGGTCTCCCAAGGAGTTCATGTCACCTTCGATGACATGGAATCTAGTGTCTTGTATGGTCCCGGCTATGTTTACTGGCAAGATGATCTCTCCCTTTGTTGTTTTTCTTGCCATGTTGAAGCCATTTAGGACCCGGGATGCAGGTACGATCTGATTTTGTAGGCCGAGTTGTTCCACGATCCTTGATCTGATTATGTTCGCTGAGCTAAGTGGATCCATTAAAACATGTTTAACTTGAATTTCTTTTAAGTGGATAGAGATTACCAGGGCCTCGTTGTGAGGCTGTGATATGCCTTCTGCTTCCTCGTCACAGAATGAGAAGGCGTCTTCGAGCACATAGCTCCCACTACCTTTTTCTTTGGTGATTGATACCTTGGTGCGTTTGAACACGGGTCGTTGAGGGACATCGACTCCTCCAATGATCATATGGATTATATGTTGTGGTTCCTCTTGCTCATTTTTCCTTGCATCTCCCTCCCTGAAGTGTTTTTTGGCTCGATTGCTGAGGAATTCTCGAAGGTGACCCTCATTGAATAACCAATCCACTTCTCCCCTTAGCTGCCTGCAATCTTCTATTCTATGATCGTGTGTGCCATGATACTTGCACATTAAGTTCGGGTTTCTTTGAGAAGGATCAGTCTGTATTGGCCTTGGCCTCTTGGTGTCTTTGATTCTCCCAATAGTTGAGACAATCCCCGATGCATCTATGTTGAAGTTGTACTTTGATAATCGAGGGGCCTCGGCGGGGTTGGTATGCTTATTGAACCCGCTCTTACTCATAAGTCCCCGAGAACTTTGGCCTTGATCGTTCCTTCAATCGTTTCGAGGAGCGTTACAACCCGGACCGTTGTTTCTTCGATTGACATATGCCTGGTACCGCTCTTTGTTGAAACTTGATTCCCAGTCTGTGTCCCTCGTGGGTTTAGCTACGAATCTATTGGGATGAACTAACCCGAGGGGGCTCCCAACTGGTCGTCCTCGACCCTGATTTTTGACTGGTAACGATTGTGCACATCTGACCATGTCACAACTGGATACTCGATCAAGTTCTGCTTTAATTGTCGAGATGCAATTGAGCTTCTTCCATTCAAAGCCTGCATGAAAGCTTGTACTGCCCAGTCATCGGAGACCGGTGGTAATTCCATTCTTTCCATTTGAAACCAGGACACGAACTCCCTTAGCATCTCGTCGTTCCTTTGTTTTATTTTGAAGACATCCGATTTTCTCGTGGCCACCTTTATGGCCTCGGCATGTGCTTTTACGAAGGCATCTACTAACATAGCAAATGAGTCAATAGATTTAGGAGGTAAGTTGTGATACCAAATCATGGCTCCTTTAGGTAATATTTCTCCGAACATTTTCAACGATTCTGATTCGATCTCTGCGTCATTCAAATCATTTCCTTTGCTCCCGCAAGAAGTAATATTCTCGTTAGGGTCGGTTGTTCCATTATATTTAGGTATATCGGGCATGCAAAATTTTTTGGGAATGGGCATCGGAGCCGCGCTCTGAGGGAATGGTTTCTGTATGAACTTTTTGGCGTCTAAACCTTTCAAAACTAGAGGTGCCCCCGGTATTTGGTCTACACGGGAGTTATAAGTCTCCATCTTCTTATCATTGTCTTCAATTTTTTTTTCTCCGGACTCGATCCTCTTAGTAATCTCCTCGAGCATCTTCATAATTGTGGGGTCAGTCCCCGAGTCATTTCCATTTTACCTTTCTAGCACTGGCTCAACACGTCGATTATTTTCAGGTTCAACTACACTCGAAGTCTTATTTTGACTTTGAAGTTGAGCAATGACAATCTGTTGAGCTTGCAGCATCTCGAATATCACTTGGAGGCTGATTCCCCCATCACCCATTCCTTGTGTTCCTTGGACACCGGGTCAGGCTTCCTTGCGTACACTCCCTCCAGGGTCTGTGCCTAGATTCGCGTTTAGAGCAATATGTGAACTAACATCATCTGGTTCCATATTTGGCACTTTCTCAGGGTTTGTCGGTGGTACACCGACCCCTATGTTGTTGTTTTCACCAAGACCTTCGTTGTCATGAACATGTGCATTTTGTGAGCTAGACATGTTTCAGCCTGAGAATCAAAAAAATTTGACAAGAAAATGTGTAAAAATAATATATGTAATGAGAATCAGTAAAGAAACAATCACTATTATCTTTAGCCCCACGGTGGGCGCCAAACTGTTTACTTCGAAAATACGAGTAACAATTAAATTTGATTTGTGATTTTAAAGATATGTGATTAGATTCAGTACCAATTAATAATCAAGAAATATGAAGTAGAAGTGAAAGAAATAAGTGAATCAAACCAATATAATTTAGCAGCAGTGACCTCGAGGTGGGTTTAGAACAGTAAGAACGATTAAGCGAGAAAAGTAAAGTAAGAGCAACAGAGCTAAAGGACAATTCTGATGAACAGTAGGCAAAAAGTAGAAAGTATATTCTTTGCTCAATGACTCGATCATGTTACAAATGATTGAGGTCCCCTTTATATAATAGGGGAGCCCTAAATAAGGTATATTTCTATTTATGGTAAGGAATATTCTTGGTACAGTTGTCTAACCGCCTGGTACAGAATAGTACAGTCCTATTCCGGGATTTACGTCGTGATCTTGGGGACGTGGCAGGAATCTAGCACATTCTGTTACAAGTCCATAACGATACTATTCCGGGGTCGAGCATACTCGACCTCGGTTGTGCATCGTGCTATGTCTTCGAACTCGGGTCTGGTCTCTCGAGCTCGAACTCGACCTTGCCTGAATTCAGACTTTGGACGACCTCTCGAACATATAGATCGAAGGCATACGATCTCGATCGTATACAACTACTAAATTTACACTTATTGTCTCGAAATAATAGTACTAATGTGAAATTCTGGAACCCCGTATATATATGCGGACAAGCCAAAGCTAGAATTTCAAATTTATCAATTCTAATTTTAATACAAATACAAAATTTATGTCAAAACTATTAAATTCGATCGAACTCCCTGAAATGGAAGCATAATGCGCATGATCCCAAGTTTAGTATCACTAGTGTGAAAGTTATTAAATTATGAAATTCACTTTAAGTTCAGTTAACAGCAACTTTCACGACTTTCTCATCAATTATACAACTAATCGGGTGAACTATTACTATAGAGTAAACGTATTAGTCTTAGACTTAGTCTTCAACATTATATAGTTTACGTGTTTGAATTGTAGTTATTTAAAAATTAAAGAGATAGCTACGTACGAAGCTTCATTGACTTTGGAATATTATTTCTTCATAGTGCAACACAATGATTTATATTCTTTGGTTCCCCTTGTTTGTTTATTGCTTGACTTCATCACTGGCCTATAAGAAGAATATATGGAGTGTCTCCTCTTTCTAAAAAGAAAAACTATTATTTTCTTATTGTTTCGATAATTGAATTGAATTAATACTAGCAAGAGAACATTAGGCAATAAATTGATACAAAGTAGTCCCCCACTACATGTGCAGATCTAAATGAATTCCTCTCATATTTCATGTCTTTCCCACTCTCTTCCACACACATACACACACGTTGTATTTGGACATGTCAAGCAATATAGCATAACGTGCACATAACAAACAAGTTAGAAGGAGGATTTAAGTGACTTAATTACACCAACTCCTGGCTCCTGCAAACCCCACCTTGAAGACACTACTAAAAATGCGAATTTTAGACGAAAAAAAAAGAGATATATAGCTAGATTTACGATTGATAACCGAAAAATAGTTACAGTTTTAAAAGTAATCAAAATTTAATTATTTTTTCATGTGAAAATAAAATCTAAACAAAAACACTGTTAAAAATTCTAGCATAATATATTGAAACTCGAATTTTTTAAATATGAGATTCCAACATAATGTGCTGGAGTTCAACCATAATATGCTAGGAGTTTATACTCCAGAGCTTCATAATCGAGCACATTATGCTGAAACTTTCCGTGTTTCAGTAAGATAGTGACTATTTTTTAATGACTTTGCAAACGCTAGCTATTTTTCAGTACCAATTCAAAAACTAGCTAGCGTGTGTTATTTTCATATTTTATACGGACATCCCTCGAAATGAAAATTCAACAGGAAGTACGTTCACAACACGATTCTTGACAACTTCACTAATTTAAAATTCTAAATCCGCCTTTTAAGTCGGTGTAATTGTAGATTATCACTAGCAACATATGCTTTACAAGTTGTTTACCCGTAAAATGGTACAGTTAAATTTATACGTGGTTTATAGAGAAGTAAATTAATTTGATCCTAAAATAATAGATGAGTTAGACAAAAATATAAGACTTAGCCTCAAGATTGAAATGAAATAGCAGATATCTTGATTCCGGGCAGAGAGTTGCCAGAGGCAATAAGAACAATGTAAATAAGCAAGAAAAATAAATTGTTATTGAGCTTTTGATAGAGTATAATGCTTCTTAAAAATTCATCCCCTTACAATTATGATAGAGCTCACTATTTATAGCTACACCTAGGGAATAACATCTTAGGATCAATCCCCTCTTAAATGACAATTATAAGGGCCATTGAAGAATGTGTAACGGTGGGCAGTGGATGCCATATTCTCCGTAACGGATCATGCACTTAATGCTGTAGAATATTCTTCATTGACTGCTACCGGATGACAAACATTTATTTGGCCTTTATGAATATCATTCTTTCCGATGACAAGCGAGATCATTGCCTTCGGGTTCAACTGTCTTCTGTCTTGGGCTCCATGTGTCGCTTTCTCATGCGATCATAAAATATGAACATATTTTACCCCATACAGATAGTTTCCCTGCTTTCGGGCGACATAACTTTGTATCACCAGGAAGTTGGTAGAGATACCTTTCTTGGCAGAAAATTCTCTGACCCCCATCCAAAAAGTTTCTGACGGTCGATTAGACGCACGTCTCTCCGCATTTAATGCACTGAAAATTCATCATCCCACGATTTAGCAGAACTTTTGTCGATTATCGAGGTAATTATAGCCACGATTTTAGCCGTATATTTCTTTATTTATATGCATGAAACTTCTTCATTTATACTTCTTAATTCTTCATACTTTCTCAAACTCTCTTTACTCAACTCGTACTTTGTCTTCCATATTTCTTTAACCTTCTTCTCGAGAGAAAACGTTTTCCTTCTTTTCTAATAAAAATGGCCTCTTTTTCTAGAAACCCTAATTCTTCAAAGAACAAAGGTAAAGCTGATGACGTTGCTCCTCCTACAGTGAGCACCATCATCCCAAAAAGTCTCGTCACAACTAAGGACTTCGAAGAGGACTATCTTTCTGCTCACCCTTGTACGTGGGCTGTTAGTTTATATCCTTCTTCCATCCGTCCTTCCAACATTCTTGATTGGAAGAAAGATTTCCATTGCCAAGATTTAGATATTGTCGCTCCTGATCTGGCGGAGCTGATAAACTTACCCAAGAAGGATTTTATATATTTTTATACGTACCCCTTCACCTTGGGGCCGTTCTCTTTGAGTAGAGAGCTTGACTCCATCATCGTGGAGTTATAAATTCGCTACCAGGTGTGCCTGGTGCAAGTTAGTCCTTTTGTCTGAAGGACAATCGCTTGTCTTCGGTGCTTGTGCCAGAAGACGGAGAGGAGCTAACCCTAGCTCGGTTGATGAACCTTTATTCCTACAAGATCTTCCGCGGTGTAATGATAAATTTCAGCAAGCGTGGACACTATCTGCTATATAGCATGGATGATATCAATGACCATGGGTGGATGGAATGATTTGTTGCAGTCGCCACCAGTGACATCATTCCTTCCACGACTTCATCCTTTCCGAAATTATGGAACCACACTCGTAAGTTCATCATTTGTTTTTTCTTCTATTAAAGATCGCCTCATATCGTTATTGACTCCTTTTCTTTCGCTCGTTTCAGCAACTCGATGGGTACCATCTAAGGTTGAAGGCTTGGAATAGTGGGTCTAGAAAATCTTGGACGTTCTTATGCCCGAGCCCCGCACGTGGAAACAACTGGCCCTCAAATACGGGTGGAATACCAAACATTGTGGTAAATTGAACTCTTCTTGCCTTTACTTTTTGTATAAGGAAGTTGTTTAACCCCTCTTTCTTGTTGAATTCAGGTCGACCCGGGGCTTAGTTGTGGTCCCTAAGGATGATGTTTTGGCTTATCTTGTTGACACGATGAGGTTTTTGCAGGAGGATTAACGAGCGCAGCGCCCGAGTCATCTTCGGATATTATGGTGATAAACACCGTGCTTGAGCCGGTCACAGAAACCGTAGTGATCAATGATGATGGAGAAGCCAGTGATGTTGTTTCTTCTCTACATAGAAGATAACGACCTTCATCAGCTCAACAAAATACTCAATTTGTTGAGCTATCTACACCAACCGAGGATGATGCCTCGGCACTCTGGGGGAGTTTGATATGGTGGAAGATGAAAATTCACGCTTTTGAGTCCCAGCTTGCACGCCCGATAATGTAGTGCTAAGTACCGGGCCTCTTTAGTCTTCGGTTGACGAGAAAGCATCAACCATCACTACACTTACCGCAACTGCCTCTCACCCTATACCGCCATCTGCTTCATCTCCTTCTTCACAAACTTTGACGCCACCAGCAACTGCTACATCATTTCAACCAGCTGCTGCTACCCGGGAGGAGGATGTCCCTCTTCCCCAGTCCCCAGTTTTTGGGAATTGGGGCAAAATGATGTGTCCCCTCCGAAGATCCCCAAAAGAAGAGGAATGTTACCCTCTCAGTCTCTACCAGATGACATATGTTATCCCGGCCGATGGAGCTTGCTAATTATCTAAGATTTTGGCCTCAGAAAAAGAAAGAGATAAGATACAAACTCTCTCGGGAGAGTGTTTGTTGAACAATGCCATGCACAATGCAGCTACAGTATATTATTTGTTTTCTCCGTTGTTTATTCTATATTTGTTATGGTAATATTTCAATTTGCATTTTTTGTATAGGCTAACTTCGTTGCTTTCGAGGGTCTACAAAGACTGATCCATGATAAGGACGAACTTACCTCGAAACGGGATCAACTTTTGGCCGAGTGAGACCAGAATGCTGCTCGACTTTTAGAGATGGAAGCATGAGTTGCTGAGGCAATTGAATTGGGGGGATCGGTTGCAGCAAAGCGAGCAAGAAGTGGCAATCCTTGGCCAGGAGGTTGCCCCCCTTAAAGGCCCAATTTGAAGTAACTAAGCCCAAATGGGCTGAAGTTCATAATACCGTCCTTGCTGCATCAGATCATGAGACTGCCTCCGCTGAAAGAATGCTTAATTTGGAGGCACCCTTAAGCTCCAAAGCTAAAGAGCTTGTTTCTGCAAAGGCAAAGTGTGCCCGGTTGGAGGAGAAGAATAAGAGGACCATTGAGCACAATAGAGTTTTCAGCTCCACCGTCCGCGAGCTTGATGCTAGCCTTTGGTCCACCAGATCCGCTTAGGATAACCTTTTCACCGAGGTCAACCAACTTAAAGAAGAACTTCAGCTTCGAGCGACTTCCCTCATTGTTGAAAAAATATATTATATGTACAACATTAGGAGAAAAACCTTGGAAGAGGCCATAAAAGTTGTCATTGACTTTAATGCCGAAATTGCTAAGGCCCGTGAGCTGGAGTTAGCTGCAAAAAGGGGTTTTCAGGACCGACCTGATGCTACCGATTCTTCTAGTTCTGATTCTGAGTTCTCGGGAACTAAAGAAGAACCGAAAGGCGATAATGCTGAATGCCAAAATGATGAAAGCTAAAATATCGAACCAGCGGGGAATCCACCCATTTTCTTCTGGGTGCGTATATGCTTCTATTCCTTCGGGTTTCGGAGATGCAACAACTTAGTGTTTGCTTTCTTTTTTAAACTTTTATACTTGTGCTGTTTACCACATTTAATGTAAATAGAGACACTTTTTCATTCAAGTATAAGTTTTTTGTTTTTGTGTCCTTTTGTTTAACTATTTGCGCAAGTTTGATCTTTGCGTCTTTGTTTAAGTGTTTGCGCAAGTTTTACTGTTTGCATCTAATTGTACAAGGATTTAGGTATATTTCCCCCCTAAAATGTTTGGATTTTGGAAATAAGTTCTTCCGAAATCAATCCTTTAATGTGAGGGGTTTTCATAAGAGAGGGCCCTCTTATGTTTACGGTGCTCTTGAAGAGGACGTCTCCTGTTCATTACGGCACTAGCATTTAAAGTACTTGTTTAGCTTTCAAATGATAAAATCAATTCATTGTTCAAACAAGAAACAAGATGGAGATAAAATGACTTTACTTTGTTCCTTCCATTTTTAGAAGTACATAAGCATTCGTTGTGCTAAAAAGAAATTGCCATTTCTTGTGACTAATTTGTACAACTTGTTTTTACGGGGTTGGACGCGCAGTCATCAGTCCCGATGATACAATTATGTTTTCGGGTTTCGTATTCTAGTCGAAGTGGCAGTCTTTGTTGCCGTATCCTCATAGCATTCCCCCCAATGTTCGAATTCGAAGGATGCGAATTTGAACACTAGAATTTTAACACCTTCGAGGACTCCACTAGTGAATTTCTAGATAATCTTCAGTTCGATAACAAACTTCGCTTCCCCTTAGGAATTTATGCTATCGAGCCAAATATTATCTAATAATACCCCATTGGCTTGCACTTGTGAACGGTCGGGTAATATCGATTCGACAGCAAACTTAACTTTCCGGTAAGAACTTTGCTATCGAGCAAAAGACTGTCTAATCGCTCTATAGTGGTTCTTTGTTTGTGTGCCTTGTTATTTAAAGGTCTTATTGCTGAAGATTCCTTCGTAGTATGCTTTCTGTTCCTGCCTTGTTTAAAACCTTGCCAGAAAAATCCAATTGGGACAAAAAATGGACGAAGGGAAAAAAAGTGCATCACATACTTTCAGAATAGGTGATGTTCATCGGCAATAGTATCTCTTGAATTGTTCCACGTTCCAGTTTCTTGGAAACTTTTCTCCATCTTGATTCTCTAACTTGTATGACCTTTTTCCGGTGACAGTTGAAACCCGGTAGGGGCCTTCCCATGTTGGACCTAGCTTTCCTGTATTGAGTTTTCCGGTGTTCTGAGTTGCTTTCCTTAAAACCAAGTCTCCCACTTTGAAGTAACGGAGGTTGGATCTTCAATTGTAATATCTCTCTATTCTCTGCTTTTGGGCTGATATCCTTACATGCGCCAAATCCCTGCATTCATCGAGCATCTCCAGATTGACTAACATTGGTTCATTTTTTGCTTCTTCGTTTGCTCGAAAATATCTCAGGGTAAGCTCTCCTACTTCCACTGGAATCAGGGGTTCTGCCCCGTACACAAGAGAAAAATGAGTCTCCCCCATGCTCGATTTGGTTGTTGTTCGGTATGCCCATAGTACACCTGGTAGCTCTTCGATCTATTTCCCTTTATCTGTTTCAATCTCTTTTTGAGATTTTGTATAATCACCTTGTTTGTCGATTCTTGGACCGTACACAAGAGAAAAAGGAGCCTCCCCCCGTGCTCAATTTGGCCGTTATTCGGTATGCCCATAATACATTTGGAAGCTCTTCAGGCCATTTTCTTTTAGCTGATTCCAATATATTTTTGAGATTTTGTATAATCACCTCGTTAGTCGATTCTTCTTGGCCATTTGCGCTCAGATGATAGGGTGATATATGATCCTCTTGATTTTAAAATCTTCAAGGAACTTCGTGATCTTTGTGCCTATAAATTGTGGCCCGTTGTCGCGGGCTATCCCTTATCGATATCCCAAATCTCTAAATTATGTTCTCCTACAAGAAATCTACCACCTCACACTTGCCGATCTTCTGATAAAGACCTGCTTCAACCCACTTAAAAAATAGTCAAATAAAATCAAAAGAAATCTTACCTTACCGGGGGCTGGGGTAGTGGTCTGACAATGTCC
Organism: Nicotiana glauca; assembly: GCA_026770625.1. Taxonomy (NCBI): domain Eukaryota; kingdom Viridiplantae; phylum Streptophyta; class Magnoliopsida; order Solanales; family Solanaceae; genus Nicotiana; species Nicotiana glauca. Next base: position 29,414 of record MU668206.1, read on the forward strand.
ATTCCCCACTTCATGAACCACTATGGTGACAAAATTGAGTGCAATGGCTCTGTCGATTGATGTACCTGCGGTGTGTATCATTGACATTTATCACATTTTGAACATAACTTTTAACGTCTTGTTCCATCCGGGGCCAATAATATCCCACCCTAATTAATTTTAATACTAAGGAATATGCGCCTAAATGGTTTACGCAGATCCCTTCGCGGACTTCTCGCATAACATAATTAGATTCGGAGGCTCATAAACATCGGGCCAGCAGGCCTTGGAATGATTTTCTGTATAATTGACCTCCTTTAAAACAATATCGCACTGCCTTAGTGCGTAGCGCCATAGATGCTTTGGGATCTTCGGTCAACTTTCTATGTTCGAGATAGTCAATGATCTCATTTCTCCAGTCCCAGACCAAATTAGTCAAATTTACCTCGTAATAGCCATCTGCGTCCAGTACCGAGTGCATTAGTTGTACGATCGTACTGGAGTCCGATCCTTTTATATCCATAGACAAGCCAAGGTTAGTTAGTGCATCTGTTTCTATATTCCCTTCCCTCGGGATATTCATGATTGACCACTCGCAAAACCGAGCGAGCAGAGCCTAAACCTTCATTACGTATTGTTGCATGCATTTCTGTTTGGCTTCGAAGATCCCGTAGACCCGATTTACCACCAGCTGGGAGTCGCATTTGATTTCTATGACCTCAGAGTCCAGTTCCAGGTCCAATTCATGCTCTGCAATCAAAGCTTCATACTCCACTTCATTGTTAGCCAAAGGAACAGTTCTTATGGCTTGCCTTAGGATTTCTCCCGAAGGAGTAGTTATTACTATACTTAGCCCGGACCTTTTCACATTGGAAGCTCCATCTGTGAACAAGGTCCAAACTCCTGATGTCACTTCCAACATTATTACTGCTTCTTTGGAAGCCAGAGGTAAAAGTCCTGGACTGAAATCGGCCAAAAACTGTGACTTAATTGCAGTTCTAGGTTTATATTCTATGTCAAATTCGCTCTTGTCGACAACCCATTTGGACAACCTACCTGAAAGTTCGGGTTTATGAAGAATGTTCTGCCGGAGAAAAGTGGTCACCACAGCTATCGAATGACATTAAAAATAAGGCCTTAGCTTTCGGGCGGCGACTACGAGAGCTAAGGCCAACTTTTCCAGATGTGGGTAGCGAGTTTCTACTCCCATTAGAATTTTGCTGACGTAGTAAATAGGAGATTGCGTACCTTCGTCCTCACGAACTAAAAGAACTCTTACCGCTACCTCCGAGACCGCTAAGTAGATCAATAGTTGTTCATCTTCCTCTGGTTTTTATAGCAATAGAGGACTTGACAAATACTTTTTTAAATCCCTCAAAGCCCGCTGATATTCCGGGGTCCATTCGAAGTTGTTCTTCTATTTGAGCAGCGAGAAGAAATGATGGCATTTCTCTAAAGACCGAAAAATGAATCTGCTTAATGCGGCCAGTCTCCCTGTTAACCTTTGAACCTATTTTATGCTTGACAGCTGATTCGAAATGTCTTCGATGGCTTTGATTTTATCGGGGTTAACCTCGATCCCCCTTTGTGAGACCAGGAAACCCAGGAACTTATCAGAGCTGACCCTAAATGCACACTTCTCGGGGTTAAGCTTCCTTAAGATGTCAAAAGTTTCTTGCATGTGTCTGAGATAATCACATGCGTTCAAAGACTTAACAAGCATATCATCTATGTAAACCTCCATGGTTTTCCCTACTTGCTTTTCAAACATTTTGTTCATGAGCCGTTGATAAGTGGATCCGACGTTCTTTAACCCAAAAGGCATCACATTGTAACAATATGTGCCAAAGTTCATAATAAATGAAGTTTTTTCCTGATCCTCTAGGTTCATTTTGATTTAGTTGTACCCGGAGTAAGCATCGAGGAAACTCATTAGCCCATGCTCGGCTGTTGCATCAATCATTTAATCAATATTTGGCAATGTGAACGAGTCTTTTAGGAATGCCTTATTTAAATCCTTATAGTCTACGCACATGCAGAATTTATTCTTCTTCTTTGGAATTACTACTACGTTAGCTAGCTAGTCAGGATACTTTACCTCTCGGATTGAAGCGATATCAAGCAAGCAAGTTACCTCTTCTTTGACAAATTTATTTCTGACCTCGGCAATAGGACATTTTTTCTGTCTTACTAGAAGGATGCTGGGATCCAAATTTAGCATGTGTACAACCACTTCTTGCGTGATACATGTCATATCGGCATGCGACAACGCAAAACAATTGACATTAAATTTAAGAAATTTAATAAATTCAGACCTGAGTTTGGGGTGCAGTCCTGTTCCCAAGTGGAACTTCCTCTCCACGAACTTTGCGAACAATGCGACTTGTTCGAGTTCTTCTGCTGTGGACTTTGTTGTGTCCATCTCTTCTGGTACCTGGAAATACATTGGCACCTAATAAGGTTTTGATGAATCTTCCCCTTATTGACTTCGCTCGGCTTGGGAGCAGGCGTTGGTTCCTGTAATTTCTATGTCACATGCTCCTTTCCTTTGCTATTGGAAACTAAGATTTCATTCATTTGTCTTACTGCTGGTTGGTCGCCTCTTACTTGTTTAATCCTCTCGGGAGTTGGGAACTTCATAAAGTGATGATATGTAGATGGCATAACTTTCATCTTGTGCAGCCGTGGTCTCCCCAGGATGATGGTTTAACCCATATCACCATCCTCCACCTCAAAAAAGGGTCGTCTTTATCACCCCTTCAGCATTCGTGGGCAACATGATCTCTCCTTGGGTTGTCACGCTTGCTAGGTTGAACCTTGTGAGGAGTTTTATGGCCGGGATGATGCTTCCGGTGAGCTTAACTTGCTCCAACACCCTCCATTGTATGATGTTAGTCGAACTTCCTAGGTCCACCAAAACACGTTTAATTTTAAAATCTAAGACATTTAAAGAATTACCAATGCATTATTGTGCGGTAGCAGCAATCCATCTGCGTCTTCCTCCGTGAAAGTAATATCGTCTTCAGTGACTTCCTGTAGTCTCTTGTTATGGGTCACTGACACCTTCGTCTATTTTTCCGCCAAGAATGTAACCCCATTAATCTCATTCCCCCCGAAAATCATGTTGATCGTTAGGCGCAAGGAATCTTCTCCTACTTTTGAAGGTTCAACATTATCATGATCGCGACCGTAGTTGTTTTTAGCCATGTCACTTAAAAATTCCCTGAGATGGCCATTTTTCAGCAATGTCGCCACCTCTTCACGCATATGCCGGCAGTCCCTAGTCCGATGACCATTTGTCCTGTGGTATTCACACCATAAATTAGGATCCCTTTCGCGGGGATCAAATCTCATTAGCTTCGAGAACCGTGCTTCTTTAATGCTCCTCATAGATGACACCAACTCCACTACACTGACGTTGAAGTTGTATTCGAAAAGCCTAGGGTAAGAAAAATCTGACATTTCCTTGTTCTCCAATGACCTGTTATCTCGGTCGCGATCAGTTCTCCTAAGTAGCGAATCTATCCGTTGACCAAAAACCTCTGCCGCATCCTTCGGCCCGTTCATAGTGCAAAAATCGACCTCTTGAAGACCGTCGATCTGTGTTAAAATCTTCTTTCAATTTCTCTTTATTCTTCTCCCGGTCCTGACTCTTGGATGATGCCGGAAAATCGAGCTGATCATCTTTAATTTATATATTTGACTCATACCGGGTTTGAACATCCGCCCAAGTTATCGCCTGGAACTAGAGCAAACTTTCTTTTAACTTTCGGGAAACATTGGAACTTCTCGGGTTCAGGCCTTTGGTAAATTCTTCACCCGCCGTTCGTCTAGTACGTCTAGTAGCAACATCCTTTCCTTCTGGAAACTGGTCACAAATTTTTGCAGCAACTCAGACTCTCCTTGTTCAATCCTGAATAGGTCAGCCTTTCGGGCCTGTACCTTCTGGACCGGGCATGGGCCTTGAAGAAAGAGTTCGCGAGCATTTCGAAGGAGTCTATGGAGTGCTCGGGCAAGAGCGAATATCATATCAGGGCTCCCTTCGTAAGAGTCTTCCCGAATTTCTTCAGTAAGACTGACTCAATCTCGTGGGGGTGGTGATATGCTCTAGAGAATCTGAAGTGCCATCATAGTTCGACACGTTTGGCGTTTTAAATTGCTTCGGGATCAATTCTAGTGTCGCGCTTGGTTTGTACGAAAATTGTGTGTACTTCTTTGAATCCGGCCCTTTCATAACTGGTGGTGCATCCAGAATTCGATCTATTCGAGCGTTTATTTCCCTCATAAACCGCATTAGTTCGGTTCTAAGGGGATCATTTTCATTGTTGTTGCCGGAACCGTCAGCATTTCCCCGGCCCTGTCAAAGCCAGCTTTGCCCCTTAGGGTGTTGTTATCGACCCTCTGCGTTGTCTGATTCACAAGAGCACTGGGAGGAGCTGCACCTTGTCCATTTGCGTTGTTGGAAGCTCCCGACAATGCATGTTTCTACTCCATCATGACCTTATCCTATTTTGTGAGATGGCCTATAATGGTCTCCTGTTGCTCCTAAAAGATCCTTACTGCTTCGACAATGTGCTCTTCTTCAGCATCATCAGGAGTCGCCTCTCAAACATGTCGTGGATATCGGCCTCCGTGGACTGCATGGCCTCGTTTCCCTTGTTGCGGGTATCGCTGATTCAATCTTCGTGTTGAGGCTGATTTCCTTGGGTCTCAGCATTGTGTGTGTTTGTTAACACCATTATCTGCAATTTTTAATGATCTTTGCTAAGGACAAAGAATCAAACAAGTTAGTAACAAATGGAGGGATCAATTTAATTACACAACTGTCTATGCCCCACAGTGGGCGCCAAACTATTTATCCATAAAATGGTACATTTGAATTTATACGTGGTTTATAGACAAGTGAACTAATTTGATACTAAAATAATAGATGAATTAGACAAAAATATACGACTTAGCCTCAAGATTGAAATGAAACGACATATATCTTGATTCCGGGCACAGAGCTACCGAAGGCAGTAAGAACAATGTAAATAAGCGAGAAAAGTAAAATGCTATTCAGCTTTTGACAGAGTATAATGTATGCTTCTATGAAAATCCGTCCCCTTACAACGATGGAGGAACTCACTATTTATAGCTACACCTAGGGAACAAGGTCCTAGGATCAAGCCCCTCTTAAATGACAATAATGAGGGCCGTTGAAGAATGTGTTATGGTGGCCAGTAAATGCCATATTCTTCGTAACGGATCATGCACTTAATGCTGTAGAATATTCTTTATTGAATGCTACCGGATGACAGACATTTATTTGGCCTTTATGAATATCATTATTTTTCGATGACAAACGATATCATTGCCTTCGGGTTCGACTGTCTTCTGTGTTCGGCTCCACATGTCGCTTTCTCTTGCGATCATAAAATATGAACATATTTTAACTCATACCCAAGTATTATAATTAAGCATGTGCATGAAAACTATGTTCCGATTATTTTGATTTGTATATTGGTTTATACTAAGAACCCATGTTATAAAGTGCGAAAGTGAGATAACTTAAAACGGAAATCCTGTTTCCACGCAATATCAAAGAGAAGCCTTAATGAAAAAGCAGATTCTAGATATTGAAGGAGTGGAACCTAAACTTTAGACCTCATACCCAACTGCTTGTGACGTCTGATTTGCAGTGCCTATTTCTGGTGTAGTATATGGTAAAAGCTCATCGCAGAAATAAAGGTTTTTAGTTAGTTAAGAAACTTGAAAAGTAAGGGATGTGAGTTTTAACAATTAGGTGTGATTGGTGGGCTGATAGCTACTAGCTCTACCGTTAGGTATCACAATATAACAAAATATCTTACAAGACGACTTTATAATCATGACTCTAGTCTAGCGATTCAGAATGTGCACGATCTTATTATATACTATAAACTTTTTTTTTTTAATTGCATCAGATATAGTTCGAGTCGAAAATAACGAGTTGGGTCGAATTGAAGCTCTCTTGCCGGTCACTTGAGATCAACACAATATGGATATGAGTAGTGTGAGTTTAGTTCAACTTTGATGTGACAAGCGAACCGTACGTAGAAGAGACGAATCTTATCTAGCTATACCATAGTGAGATATATATATATATATATATATATATATATATATATATATATATATATAGTAGTAGAAAGAAGAAACAAAGTTAAGTTAAAGATAAGTGTAGGTTTTAAGTGAAGGAAAGAAAAGTGTATATAATACACATGGTTTTGGCATTTACCAGCCCATCTTTCCTATCCATTTATTCTCTGTCATTTAATGAAACAGAACACTGACGGGGCTCCTATCTTATTTTTCAGTTTTTTTTTTTTAAATAATAATTTCAGTAGAGTAAACAAGAAAAAACACAGAGAGCATAGAAGAACCTAATCCACAGACTTTTGGTTGTGGTGCTGGTGATGCCTAACCCCTAACCATGCCATAAAGCAATCCAATACTTCCATCCCCGGCCCCACACTCCATGCTCCTTGCCTTTGCCTCCGGTATCGCCTGATCCGATTATTTTGAATTTGCGTTGGATAAAACTAATAAATAAATGAATATACTGATTCGATTAATTTGAATTTGTGTTGAATAAGATTAATAAATAAATGAATGTACTGATTCGATTAATCTGTACAGAAGTAAATTTTGTCCATGTGTTATTCACATATAGCTTTTGCCACTCAAGAAACAAATTTTAAAGAGCGGTGGGAAAAATACTTATAACAAAAGGAAAAAAAGATACCTCACCACACTCCCTTTTCGTGAATGGAGGGCAACCATGAACACTAACCACTTACTCACTCAAAGGATTGAACTTCAAATAAATTAAAGTAGACTACGGCCACTTATATTGGTGAACAAATACAAGTTCACTTTAAATAAGATTTTTCAAAAGAATTTAATGTATATTTATGAATAAAAATAATAACAATAATTCTAATTTATTATCACAAATTTGTGACAGATTAATTCACATTAATTGATCAATAAGTGTAAAAAAAAACTGATAAACTAAAAAAAGGAAAAAAATAATAATCTCTCCTCTTTTAATTATTAGTAATGACAATCCACCAAAGGGACAGCGGAGAAGACAAGACTTTGTTCAAATTTTGTTTCACGGCGATCATCTTCTGGCGGCGCCGGCAAATTAAGATCAAGAGACAGAAAATTTCTTGTAGATTTCTCCTCCTCCTTATAATTATTAGTAGCAATATCATCATGTGATGATTCTGAAAAATTGCTAATTGTCTCAATATGAGTATTTGTAGAAACCTTACTAGTGTTTGTAGCAGTTGTTGTAGTAGGTGGTTTATGTTTTCTCATATGACCACCTAAAGCTTGCCCTGATGAAAACTCCGACCCACAAATTGAACACTCGTGGATTTTTGGCTTGCTGTAGCTGTTACCATGAGAGTTGATACCTTTGTTGTTGTTGACTATTTGGATTGAAAGAGATGCACTAATTTTATTGAGCCGTCCTTCTTCTTGATCATTTCTTACATGACGATCGTCGTGATTTTCCACTAGCTTGTCAGCACCAGCGCTAGCAGTGATTGTGACAGATGTTTTCTCTTCTACTATGGTTTTGGACCTTCTATGACTAGCTCTGTGCCCACCAAGTGCTTGAAATGAAGGGAAAGTTCTGTTACAAGTTTTACACTCGTAGACAAAAAAACCAGCTTTTTCGGTTGTAGTATTGACCATTTCTGTGAATTTCCTGCTGCTAATTTTCTCCTTTTTAGCTTCAGTTACAACTTGTACTTTTCTTCCGCTTTGTGCTAACAGAATTAAGCAATTGGCCATGTCTTCATCTTCTTCGGACGTGCTACTAGTTGATATTTGAGTAGTAGAAGTGGTTGGTGAATACTGAATTATTGCTGAAGAGTAATAAACATCACCTCCAGTACCACCACCATCATCGCTCCCGCCAGCGACCGATGAGCTACTTGTGACCATCGTCCCCGCTATGTCAAACGGGGACGACGGTCTTGATCGCTTGCTACGCTTTCCTTTGAAAGCGTACGAGCGATCGGGAAAATCTTGAGAAACTTCCATGAATACAAAACCAAGAAAAGAAGCCAAGCAAGTGACAAAGTGAAGAAGAAGAATATAGTGATGAAAGAATGTAGAGAGTGATGTTATTAGCTAGTGGCTTTTGTTATACTTATATATACTACTAGTATCTTTTTAGTGAATGGTAATTTAAGAAGATGTTTGGAGAGTCAAAATTGTATTCCACCCAACTGTTAACTAAGTGAATGAACTTTTTTTTATTTTTACGTTCGTATTTTATATATTGTTTTACTAAGAAAAGTGTCTTTAAGTAAACATTAGAAGTCTACTTTGTCACTTTGCACTCCCTTTAACTACACTTAACCTAGCTTTGTATAACAAGTAATTAACTTTGGGTTTGTCTCCTCCTAATTTTCCTACCCTTTGAGTTACTTTACTTGATTTTACGGTAAATTCATTGCGTTATTTAGTTGATTGTTGTGTCGTGTAAAATTAAGATGCATAAGTATGGTCATAAATTTCATATTAAGCATTAAATTGTTTAGTGGTAATTTTACTAACACAATGAGCTGTTCCAAATGCGATGTATGGAGTCAAATTGTCACCTTTTTTATTTATTAAGGGGTAATGTATATAGCAATTTGGACATTCATTTTAAAAGTTTCTTTATGAGTATATTGGAAAATTAATACTGTACTAATTATTTGGCATATTTTGACTAATACTAGTAAGGTGAAATGAATGAGTTGTAGAAGGACTAAAGGGAGTGTTATAACTGAAAAACAAAATAAGGGAGAAATTAAGTATATAAACAAAACAAAGTAAATTAAATTAAAGATAGAAGTCTAGTTGGTGACTTGGTGGTAACGTTTGAAGTTGGTTTCACGCTCTCTTTTCTTTAAATTTGTTGGTTTGTTATTGTTAAATTTTAATTAGGTTTAAGTAATTTGCCAGCGAAAGTCACGAATAAACACTCGAGCAATAAAGCAAAGGGGGATTGCACGTCAAAGGCATGCTCCACCTCACTCACTCCATCACTTCTTAGACTCAAAGGAAAGAACTATTATTATTATTATTATTTCTGCTACTATTATTACTATTTTAATGAGGATTTAAGTTATAAATTTCTACACTGAAGGTTAATTTAACCGATTGCAACATGTTATTCTTATATTTTCGGATTGTCACATCAAGTTTTGTTATGATTTTTTATTTTATTTATTGTCATGTGAACTTAACCTGATGTTATAAAATTTTTATATACTAATAATGTATAGAATTTAAACTCTTTCAATAATATAAAGAACAAGAGATGCAAGTATGAGCAAGTAAGGCAAACCACCAAGATTCGGTTGGCTTTCAAGCAAACTCTTTGCCTTTTTCTATCTCACAAAATTGAATTCTCCCTCTCTAACCCCCACCCCACCCCACCATATAATTCACAAACAAACCGAAATAGTGGTCCTCCACTATAAGGCCACCCAAGCTTGACAAATTCAAGCATAATTATTGAAAATATTCGAGAGTTCAATTAGTTAGTTAATGGTAACTTTTAATTTACGTGGTTGCCTTTGATTCTCCAATAGTAACTTTTTTGTAATGTAATCAAATATAATGAAACTGAAACTATATATTAAAGAGAAAATGTTAGAGTAGGGAATATATTCAGCTTGTATATTTTGCACAAGAAATTTCATTTCAAGAAATTAACTCTCTATATGTTTTTAAAGTTTAAACTCTTATACACCTCGATTTAAATTTTTTTTTTTTACACGCTAAACTTATTAGTAACCTTAAATAAAATAAGTGATCTTATAGTAGTAACTTTTTAAATTGCTCCGGTTATTAAAAGATATATTTATTTGTCGGCAGTGAAGACAAATTCAGTTTTTATTGAACTTTTTTCCATTTAATTACTTTCACAACATTATATAGCGATAGATAAATTTGATCTTTTGTATTTCTCCTATAATAAGGCTAAAAAGTTTACTTAATACTCAGCGTCTTTAAGAGCTTTGACACTAGTCTTACACGTTTAGAGCATACTCTTTCTCTCTCACACACATACATACACAACGATATTCAAAAGTAAGAATAAGGAAAGTAATCACAGAGCTTTGTAATGAGATGAATATGATTTTGCCATTCTTAATCGGAGGTCAGGGATTCCGGGCTTCGGAATGAAAAAAATGCTGATAATTGCTTCCGCTTTTAATAACTACTCTTACGTGCTTGTATATTTTACACAAGAAAGTTTATTTCAAGAATATTAACTCTCTATATGTTCTTAAAGTTTAAACTCTTATACACCTCGATTTAATATTTTTTTTACACGTTAAACTTATTAGTAACCTTAAATAAGATAAGTGATCTTATATAGTGACTTTTTAAATTGCACCGGTTATTAAAAGATTCATTTATTTGTCAGCAGTTAAGAAAAATTCAGTTTTTATCGAATACTTTTCCATTTTAATTACGTTACAACATTATATAGCGATAGATAAATTTGATCTTTTGTATTTTTCCTAAATATTGGGCTAAAAAGTTTAAGGAGAGTAATTACAGAGCTTTGTAATGATATGAATATGATTTTGCCATTCTTAATCGGAGGTCAGGAATTCCAGCCTTCAGAATGAAAAAAATGCTGATAAACGCTTCCTCTTTTAACAACTATTATTACGTGGCGTGTATTCAGATCAGATTAATTAGTCAAATGCTCCAATACCAATACTAAATAAAACCAAAAAAAAAAGAATAAGGAGTAGGGTATGTGGTGGCCATGTCGAGGAGGATTATATTTATTATAGTGTTAAGTGTTATGAGTGAGAGAACTGTAGACCAGAGAGCTACCTATCATATTCAATATTCATAAATCATACATATACATATTTGTGGTTCAAATTTTGGACTTGTGACTATATGGATTAACGGGCGATCTCACGCATCTCTAATGGCATGTCTGCCTCCTCTTCTGTGATCTCCGTTTGGTACAATGCTTAATTTAGTTTTTATTAGTTCACACGTACTTAAAGTCCTTTTTATTCACCACTAAATTAGCCTTTTAATCTTTTAACAATTTACTATCCTCCAGAACTTCTTTCTTCCTTTTTAGGTGCTCTTTACTTGTTTTATTATCACGAACCCTACCCATAGGCGGATTTAGGCCCATTTTGAGGTGTACGTGAACGCTGATCTTTCCACCAAATTAGTTAGTATATATATATATATATATATATATATATATATATAT
>MU668206.1:41115-56155 GCA_026770625.1 Nicotiana glauca
TGGACACAGGTAATGAATAAAATGGCGCTTGTGATTTAGAAATTTGGGATAGAGAGACGTTATAGCTGAGATGTGTTTGAAAGTGGGTATCTGCTATAAACTCAAAGTGTAGCTATGTATTATAATTATTTTAAAATATATTTCTTTAGGCTGAATAAATATGCAGTCCCTTAAATTTGCTCGATTTTTTCACTTAGACACCTAAATTATGGGATGTACCTATTGAACACTTTAACTTAGCAAAAGAATATCTATTAAACACATAATAATAACATGGCACAATATATGTCTTGCTTTCTTTGAGCGCGTGTATACTTTAATTTACACATAAATGGCCCAAAACATTGTTAATAGAAATAACTCATTTTTCTTTTTGTTTCTTTCCTCCTCCTCTCTCCACGGTCCTGTACCTCCATGAACGCTGCTTCTTCCTCCGTGTGTTATTAGCTTTTTCCTTTCTTCCCCCCTTCTCTCACCGGGATCTTACCTCCATTAACGCTGCCCCTCTTCCCCCCTCGTTTCTTTGTTTTTTATATATATATATATATATATATATATATATATATATATATATATATATATATATTTATATATTGTAAAATTGATCTGGTATTATTGTGATGCCCATGATGGAAGGCGAGTTAATGAGAGCGGTCAAGCAAGACTCGCAAGTTTCTACGCAGGCAAGTTTCTGAAGAAGGGGTGCATATGCCACCTTAGACGAATATCATATCAGAATGGGAGAGGAAAGTGGAGAGCTTTATAAGGCTTGACACAAGTTCACAAGGTACGCGCGCTTTTGGGGCTCGAGGTGGCGTAACCCGAAAGACAAATATTTGCGGGCCTAGGCCCAAAGCGGATAATACGTGTCATGCGCTTGGATAGTGAGAAATATGGTATTTGAGCCTGACTCTCCCAAGTACAATAGGGGTGCAGACCTCAGCGAGGACGCTGAGTCCCAAGGGAGGAGAATGTGATGCACATGATGAGGGGGAATGTAACGATCCGACCGATCAGTTTGAGCTCTAGCACGTCGTTTGGTAGTTTGAGGCTTTAAGTAGCTTCACTTCAAGTATCATGACTTGTACGTGTGCTCAGAATTGCATTTCGGGAAGTTTCGGAGTTGATTTGGAAGAAAATTCTAATTTCGGAAGCTTTAAGTTGGAAGAGTTGACCAAAGTTTGACTTTTGAGCAGACGACCTCGGAATCGGGATTTGAAGGTTCCAACAAGTTCGTATGATGATTTCAAACTTGAGCGTAAGTTCAGATTGATTATCGGGTTGCCCGAAAGCATTTTGATGCCTATTATGGAAAGTTGGCATTTTGGATGAATTTCATAAGTTTGAGTTGAATTGGATTTTGATGATATCGATGTCCGTTTGGGATTCTGAGCCTGGGAATAGCTCCATATGATGATTTTGGTCTAAGGACGCGTCCGGACATTGATTTGGAAGTCCGTAGGTCATTTCAGCGTTAATTGGCGAAGTTGAGAAGTGGAAGATTTCGAAAGGTTTGACTGGGAGTGGCTTTTTGATATTGGGGTTGGATCTTAATTCCGGAAGTTGGAATACGTCCGTAATGTCATTTAGGACTTGAGTGCAAAATTTGAAGTCATTCCGGATTGATTTGATATGTTTCGGCACAAGATATAGAATTTGGAAATTTATAAGTTTGATTCGAGGCGCGATTCATGATTTTGATGTTGTTTGAGGCTTCGAATAAGTTTATGTTGTATTTCGGGATGTGTTGGTATAATCAGTTAAGGTCTCGAGGTCCTTGGGTGGATTTTTGATGGTTAACAGATCGATTTTTGGACTTAAGGAAAAGCTGGAAAAATTTGGTTGCTCGTGTAACCGCTTCTGCGGAAGATTTATCGTAAAAGCGACCTCGCAGAAGCATGGAAGTGGACCATAGAAGCAGCTGGGAGTGAGCTGGGCAGAGGCCACAGATGCAAAAGATTTTCCGCATCTGCGAGATCGCACATGCAGCCATTGGAGCGCAGAATAGGAGGTTGGCCAAGAAGGCCTGGGCCACAGAAGCAGAAAGAGAGGCGCAGGTGCGCGAGCGCAGAAATGCTTGAGGCTCGCAGAAGCGGAAGCTCTTGAGACTCGAAGAAGCGAAAGCGCATGTGCGCTATTTGGGCACAAAAAGCGAGGGCTATTGGGTTATGCTGAAGCCTCACCTGTGATGGATTATCCGCAGGTGCGGAGCCGCAGAAGCGACTACTGTTCCGCAGGTGCAAAGGTCGGGTTGGGCAGTGTGTTCTTTTAAAACGGGGGTTTGGCCCATTTTCATCTCATTTTGTCCATAGAAGCCGATTTGGAGCACTTTTGGAGTGCCATCTTATTGTGAGTTAAATATATGATTTTTATGTGGATTCAAGCATGAAAATTGATAGAAATTGTGAGATTTTGAAAGAAACCTAAAAATTGGTATTTTTAGATTTTTACCACGAAATTGGACATGAAATTTAGAATAAATTATATATTTGAGTTCGTGGTGTTATGAGTAATAATTATCTTCGAAAATTATCGGAATCCGGGCAGATGGGCCCGAGGGTTAACTTTATCGACTTTTCGAGCAGAGTTGGGAAGTTGTTTAAAATAATTTATTACGAATATTGGAGTATATCTTTATTGGTTTGCACATTGTTTGGCTAGTTTTGGAGCGACGGACATCGATTTGAGGTGTTAGAGTGGCGTTGGAGTCGGTTATGGAACTTCGGAGCGAGGTAAGTCTCATGTCTAACTCTGTGAGAGGGAAACTACCCCTAGGTGATGTATTTGATTTGTGTTACTTGTTGTGGGGGCTACGTACGAACGAGGTGACGAGAGTCCTTACGTAGTTAGATCCATGTTATTGTCCGGGTAGACTTAGGTTCACACCATGCTATAACTGTATTATTTGAGCAGTCCCTTGTCTATTAAATTTCTTTATTTCACATTACAATTTGAGACTAGACTTGTGTAGGGCGATAGACTAACTATTGTAGAGATTCGACAGGCTTCGTGATTAGTCGCAAAATAATTATACTCCTCTTACGAATTTTTCCCACGTTATGTGTTCTCATCGAAAGGTTTTCCCCAAAGCTTCTCATAACTCACATGCCCCTTCATGAGTGGGGACAAGGACCCGTCAAAGCTTCTTATTCTAATGGAATCGAGTCATTCGCTTCGGCAGTATATATACATCTATGGTTCGTGCCGTTCGATCCTCGACACTGCGCTTAATATGATGGATCGAGTCGTACGCCTCGGCAAGATTATGTATTACACTCTCATGGTTGCGGGCCGTTCGCCTCAGCAATATAATAGATGTATCTATGGTTATGTACCAGATTATGATGGGATTGTCAAGGGGCCAATGCATCTGGGAACTTTCTTGATTTGAATTATGACAATCTATCTAGTAAGGCCCATTATATATATATATATATATATATTCTCTAGTTGAGGAGGTAACTGTTAATCGAGAGTTTGAGTTTGTGGTTGAAAGGAGGATTGTACCATGTATTTATACTTGTTTATTTCGTTTGTTACTCTGCTCCATATCTCTTTACTTCTTATTGTATCTGTCTTATTGGACCAGTAGCAAGTGTCGATGTCGACCTCTCATCATTATTTCTCTAAGGTTAGGCTAGATACTTACTGGGTACGTGTTGATTTATGTACTCATGCTGCACTTGCTATACTTATTGTGCAGGTATACATATATGTTTCTGGTGGTCCTCTGGGTGTAGAGGCACGACTGTTGCGAGGATTTTACAGTGAGATGCACTTCCTTGGTACGACCCGCAGCATACAGAATCTCCATCACTGTTGTTTATATTTTCCGTCTAACTTGTATTTCAGACTGATGTTATATTATTATTGTATTATTAATAGATTCTCATGCACTTGTGACACCAGGTTTTGGAAATTCTTACGAGTGGTTCATTATTGTAGTTCGTGTAAATATTATCATTACCTTGTAAATCCTATTTCATACTATTTAATTAATGAAAAGTATGATTTGAAATACTAAAATGAGTAGTTAAGTTAATCATTCACCATTGGCTTGCCTCTGACGACGGAGTTAGGCGCCATCACGACCTTTAGTGGATTTTGGGTTGTGACATCTTGGTATCAGGCATTAGGTTTACTTAGGTCTCACGAGTCATGAGAAATTCCAGTAGAGTCTTGCAGATCAGTACAAAGACGTTTGTACTTATCATTGAGAGGCTACATGGCTGTTAAGAGCACTTCCCTTCTTGATTACTCATCGTGCGATGTGATTCCATCAAGGCTTGTGCCTATATTTCCCTCCTACTCAATCTTATGCGACGTGTAACGTTTGTTATCAATTAGGTGTCGAGGAGTTGTAGTGGTACTACAAACATGGTGCAGGATATTTTTCCTGCGTGTTCGGGCATGCTATTATCGTCGCCTTGTGGAAGGATGTTCTTTTGTTCTAGCTCAGTACTGTATTTTCTAGCGGTTCGAGACTATGCACGGATTGCTGCAATGCCTATGCGTTGTTATCGCACAATGTTGGGGTAATGGTAAGGTGTTTGTTTATGTGCCGAGGCGGTGAATGACTTGGAAGAGGATTTCTAAGTGCATGATTTAGAGGTTCAACATATAATTCCAGCAGAGGAAAGGCAACCAGACTATAGATATTTAAGCTTTAGTTGATGGAGTAACGAGACTTAATATTTTCGAGCGTGGTGGAATTCTTAATTGTGATGTGGTGTCATCGTCCTTGAACGCGTTAAGGTTTACCGGCGTTATAATCTTCTTCAATTTGCCTTCGGAGTAGGGTATTGTGAAATGGTGCCTGAGAAGCGGTTGCCAGAGATAGTGGAGCGTAGCAATTTCGAAATCAAATTGGTATTTCTAATGTTGATGGCTCGAGAAAGATGATCTTCTATGAGGCTTAGAGTTGGTGGCAATTTATTAGTTCAAGTGCCTCAAAGATGGATTCGGATTTGAGGCAACAATTGGGCGACGAAGGATGAGGAAGGTCATATGGGAGGTGTCTTGTGGTGGTTGAATTGCTAGAAGGTCAAGTATGAAAATCAAAAGTCCAGAAGTTGCTTAAAGGAGAGGGTTTAACCAAAGTGGGAGAGTGGCAGAGTAACATATGAGTTCTGTGGTAAGATAGCCACACACCCTAAGTAAAATTTAGAGAAATTCGGGAATCATGGTAGACAATGACTAGGTCCACGGTTTTTGTTTGGATGCAATATGACTTCAAGTTTAGAATGTATTGTTGGACTTTCAGTTGATGTCAATGGGGTAGAAGGAATCTTGGTGTCTTTCAGGGTTATGTAGTTGTAGATTCAAGCTAAGTGGGGAGAAGCCCCACCGTTACGATTGGATTGTGTGGTTGTCTACTTGTGAGGTTTCTAGTTATTGAAGTTTTGGTGGGTTGTTACAACTAATGAAAGAAAACATCAGTGGTAATTCGAGCAAAGAATTTGAGGAATGCGTGTTATATTTGGCCTTATCGAATCATGTTCAGGTTTTGGGAAGACTTAGAGTTATACTTCTTGTGGGAGTTATATACAAGAAAAAGAATTCGTTCGGGTGCTTCTTTGATAGGGTATTCACATGCTAGCAGTGCACTAGAGTTTGGCTTATATTCGGGGCCTAGTCAGAGTGGGTGGCTCTCAACAATGGTCCTAATGGGTTCAAGAATTTAAGTGCAGTGCCTAAGAACTTGGAGTGTCCTATGTTATCATCGGGTATGCGGTGCAGTATTGGAGGAAAGGAAGAAATAGCTTCGGATTCACGAAATGTCTTGCAAAATGGGTGTACCAGTTGGATATGCGAATGTGCGCACAAGGAGAGTATGAGATGGTTCGTGGGTTTTGAGACAACGGGGTCTCGTGAATTGGGTCACTTAGGATGAGTGCGGATTGAGTTCGTTATATTTTGAATGGAGCTATTATTATTTCTAAGGCAAGTCTAGAATAAATTAGAAGAAGTCAGTTCAGTTAGCAATGGTTGAATCGGCATGATTGTGGCAATGATTGGTTCCTTTAGTGTGTTAAGTGATACAGGTGAATTGTGGCGGTATATGTGAGGTTTGACAACCACCATAATTTGGTTGAGACTTGTACTTCTGGTTGTTGGGAGTTCAGTTGTGTGTTGCAATGGTTCTTCTGAAATGAGTTAAGTGAAATGTTTCTAGCCAATGAAGTGTTTATTCTACTAGTAGTTCAAGGGTTTTGATAAATTCTTGTACTCTCGCATTGCAGCATGATCAGTGCAGTGAGCGGCATGGGAATTTGAAGTTGAGGACTCGATGTTGATAAAAGTGTTACGAGCTCGGATGAGCAAGGAAGAATTCAGATATTCAGAGTTAGCTGGCATCTTTTCTAGTGTCACCTAGGAACGATGTTCTGTGTAAGAGGCTTTGCTTATTGATTTTCAGACTCTTGGTTGGCCTTACCGAATTAGTACGGTTGGTGGTGTAGAGGTGCAAACTTTGCTGCCTAGTGCGAAAGGTCATGAGAGTGTATCCCACGAGGAAATTTGTATAAGTGTGACATATTAGTCACTTGATTGTTAAGGATGGAGACCAAGTATGGAAATTCTGGCATTGTTGTTAATGTGAGAATTTATGCCTGAAGGGCGCTCTATTCATTTGGTCATGGACTGTGGAAGTTTGTTCCAAATTTGATGGCTATTTTTGTGTGTCATGGGAAAAGGTTATTGTGGATCCTTGAAAGGTTATTAGCCCATTACGGTACGATCAGAATAGGCTTAAGTTTCGCGGATGGATCTAAATGTGAATGTGTTCTCTATATCAGGTCGAATGTGTTTATTTTAGCATAGCGATGCTTACGGAGGAGTCCTCAGGCCTTGGATATTATTTTTGTCGTCAGCTATTCCGTGTAACCTCTATTGTGCCATGTGGGTTGTGAGACTGTTTGACTATTCACACATGTATTGAGATCCCATGTAGATTGTGGTTTTGTGAGCGCAGATGGCTCTGAAGATGCAGGTCATTTATTGCACTTTAGTTGTGCTTGGGTTCGGTAACCTACGACGCTATCCGTCGCCCCAGAATTTGTATTATGCACTTGGCGTGCTTGTGGACGATATTCAGGCATTTCGAAGGTATGGGCACTATGTCTTGATGGGTATTTCCTTATTTATTTTTATGTGCGGATCGGGTGGCACACTGCCAATGGTATGCTATTTGGATCGGGTTTCACACCGCAGCAGTATCATGGTTGGATCGGTTGCATGCCGCAATGGTATCATGTGTGGATCGGGTTGCACGCTGCAACAGTGAGATGTTAAGCACGTTTCCTTATATTTATTCTTGTGTGTCCTGTTTCTTACATCTGAGAAAGATGATGTCGCCCAAGTTCACACCTCAAATTAGGGTTGTGAAGTGGTCGATGCAATTATAATTACCCAGCTAGGAGTTGGGATTGATTCCTCAGGGAGCATAGATGGGATTAGGTATATACTTGGACTCGCATATAATGTGTCCAAAATGTACTTCCACATACATTGTTGTTTTTGTCTACTTCTAAATTAAGCTACTACTTTTTTAGTCAAATATCAAATTTAATTCAACCAGTAATGATATTTATAGCATTGGACTAAAGAGTTAGACTAAAAAAAACATCAAAATAAATATATCAAGAAACATTTACAGACTTAATAGTTCCTCTACTAGACTTTCATAGAGGAAAGCTATTCACTCTTTCTAAGTACTTCTTCCATTTTTCATTCTGCCATCCTTTGATGTGTAATTGAAGGACAATTTCTCGTATCTTCTTCTTTATATTAGTCTCCTTTCTCTGGAATCTACGCATGTTCCTTTCTATCCAAGTGTGGTATATTAGTGCTGCAAACAGGAATGCCAGAATACTACCATAGGCTCGATTGTTTTTAGTTCTTGCATTCAGCCATTTGACTTCCTCTTCCCATGAACCAATCTGATGTTTCTCTCCTATCCAGTTAAGTAGAATGTCCCATATGCTTCTTGAGTATTTACATTCAAAGTACATTTCAAACAACACACTTCATATCAGTTGTAATCTACCATTGTATGATAGAAGCTTTGATGTCCAACACTTTATTCTGTTTGTAATCTTCTCTACTAATGGCATACACTGCTGAATAGATAGTTTCCTTGAGGATAAAGGCACTCTCAAGTACTTGAATGGCAGGGATTCCAACTTGAATTGAAAGTCTGAGCATATCATTTCTTTAAACCCCTGGTTGACTCTAGCTACATAGATAGAACTTTTACCTAAATTAGCCATGAGTCCTGTCACCTTTGAAAAATGGTTGAACTTGTCTAGAAGTAGTTGGATGGAGGTCTTGTCAACTCTGCAACACATGATCAGATCATCTGCAAAACAGATGTGAGTGAGATTCATTTTAACACATCTTGGATGGAAATTGAAATCAGGTATATCCTTGAGACTCTTCAAAGTTCTGCTCAAATATTCTATCACTAGGACAAATAAGTATGGAGACATAGGATCCCCTTGTCTCAATCTCTTCTTTGCTTGAAATCTTTTTGTGGGTCCACCATTGATCAGTATAGAGTAGTTTGCATTTGTTACACACTCCATAATCCACTGCACCAGCTTAGTAGGAATCCCATACTCCAACAACACCATTTGTAAGAAAGATCATTCAACAGAATCATAGGCTTTTCTTATGTCCACTTTGATAATGCATATAGGTGAAATCTCTTTTTTGCTATACCCTTTCACCAATTTATGAGCAAGGATAACATTGTCTAGTATACTTATCCCTTCTATAAATGTTGACTGAGATGGTCTAACAATGAAGTCCACCACTGTTTTGAGTCTTGAAGTGAGAATTCTGGCAATGAGTTTATAGATGGTGGTACAACATGCTATAGGCCGGAATTCTTTGATAAAAGAAGGACTAGTCACTTTTGGAACTAATGTAATGGTTGCACTGCATACATTCTTCAATAGCTTCCCTGATTCAAAGAACTCCTTGACTGCCTTTATCACCTCTTCTCCAACTATATTCCAGTATTTCTTAAAGAATTCTACTGGAAAGCCATCAATGCCAGGTGCTTTGTCACTTGGCAGTTCCTTTAGCCCTTGTAGGATCTCAGTATCAGAAACACTCTTGATCATGTTCAACTGTTGCTCTCTATCCAAGTAAGGACCATTCCTAGCTATGTTTACATCAAGGAAGGGCAATTCTGAAGCCCTTGTTCCCAGAAGACCTTCAAAAAAATATGTAAACTCTTGCTCAACTAACAGAGGATCAGTCAGTTTTTGTCCAAGCTCATTACACACAGTAGAAATTATGTTTCTAGCTTGCCTTGCCTTCAAATGTCCATGGAAAAACTTTGTGTTTGAGTCTCCTGCTGTAATCCACACTGCCCTAGATTTTTGCCTGTAGACTTTCTCTTGTATACCCTGCCACTTTTCTACTTGCATCAGTAGTTCTTTCTCCTCCAGGGTCAATGTATTGTTGAATAGATCATTTTCTATCTTCTTTTGAATTTCCTGCAGCTGATCTTTTATTATTTCAACCTTTTTGTCTACTGAATTATAGAATCTAGTCATTCCTTTTGCCCTGCTTCCCAGTCTCTGTAGTTTTTGCCAAACTGAATACATAGTGTATCCAGTTATATTTTGATCCCACACCTCTTGTACTAGCTTGTTGAATTCCTCTTCCTGCAAAAGCACATTAAGAAGCCTAAATGGCTTTGGTAAGTGGTTCCTAATAACCTCAGTAGATAATACTATGGGTAAATTATCTGAGACCCCACAGTTCTCATAAAGTGCCTGTATATAGCCATATTGCATGAACCAGTAAGAGTTCCCCAATGCCCAGTCAATATTGTTGTATATTCTATCAGTACTCACTCTTCTGTCACACCAAGACCACTAACATCCTTTTCTGTTTAACAATCCCAAACCAGTATCATCAACACAAGTTTGAATATCAACCACTTCACTTTGATGGACTGGATTACCAATGGTTATGTCATTAACAGATAACATAGTATTGAAATCTCCCAGAATCAGTCAGGCCTCCATCATAGTACTATTTATCTGTCTTGTTTGATTCCATATTTCTTGTCTCTCTGCAACAGTATTATAACCATACACAAAAGTCAGCCAACACTTAAATTTTGAATTCCCGTCCTTGATCTCACAGTGCACCAATTGAGTTCCAGCCTGAATTATATTAACATCTACATGCTGAGTCTTCCATAGTACCCATATTCTCTCATTAGTAGCATGTGAGTAGTTTGAGAATACTTCCCATTCAGTTCCAATCTTCATTCTAACTTTTTTGTCATTTCCTTTTTTTACTTTGGTCTCAAAGCACCCTAACACTGTGATTTTATTCTTAAGTAGAAAAGCCTTGAGTTCTTTCTGCTTATAGGGCTTATTAAGCCTTTAATGTTCCATGAACTAATAATCATGGGGAGGGGGGTTAGCCAAAGGTACTGTTTCTTCTTTTGATGCCAAACTAGCATCCTCTCTTTCCTGGATTCTTAGGGCATTAAATCTGTTTTTATGTAGTATAGCTACAATAGCCTTATCAGTCATACCCTTTCTCATTGAGCTTCTCTCCTTGGGACTTTGCACCTGCTTTCTTTTTGACTTTGCTATCTGAAAATCATTTTCCTGCTGCTCTATTTTTGTATTGGTAATTGGTGGTGCAGTTGGCTCTGCTTTGCTAGTCTCATCTCTGACCTCTTTAGCCTGTGTTTCCTCTGTTGTCTTTTGCTTCACAATCCATTTTGTGGTTACTCTTTTCCCCCTCTTTTTCTGTCCACATATCTGTCTTTTGGCATCAAGTTCTTGGTATTTTTCTATCTCTGTTTAGCCATTACATTTCCCTGTGTCATGCCCTATTATGAGACAGTGTTGACAGAAGAAGGATGCCAATCATAGCTCAATTTTTTCTCCCTTATTTTTCCCTCAGCAATTTCTATCAGCACTGTCTCATGTAGTGCTTGGACACATCCATCTCAATCAACATGCGAGCATATGATACTCTAGCCTCCTGTGTTGTTAGTTTATCATTGCAAATTGGATTTCCAATCAAGCTTGCAATTCTCCCTAAATTCTCTGTTGTCCAGTACTGTATAGGTAGCACAGGGAAGTTAACCCACACTGGAACATTTTTTGTGGATTCCTTGCACATTTGGAAGTCTGGTTCCCATACTTTCAAAATCATAGGCCTATTGTTGAAAGTGTATGTTCCATTTCGAAGGACCAAATCTCTGTCCTCATCAGACTCAAATTTGAAAATAAAGTAGCCTTCATCATGCATTAGCACTTGTGGAGTTGAAACAAATTGCCAAACTCCATACACAAACTTCAACATCTCTTTGAATTAAGGAGATCCACTAATGACATAGCCAATTAATCTAGTCCTCCATCTCCTATTCTGCTCTTCCACTTCTATGAGGTTCAATCCGACAATTTTCCTTCCGTCCTTAACAATAGGGGGTAATATTTCAATTTCAAACCCTTTTGTATAGATCTATTACCTTGAACCACCACAGCTAGAGTTGGTTTTGAGATCCCTATGCCTGACGAGAAAGTCAATTTCCTAGCTGCAGTCGCTATTTCTGTCTTATTTGGTTCAGAATCTGCAGGAGTCTTAGTTATCGGAGTTGTCTGTGTTTTAATTGTCACCAGCTCCTCCAATTTCTTCCTCTCTTGTCCATGCAAAATAGTTGGTGCACTACCCATGCCTTTCATCCAATGGAACAGTTGTACCGAGTCTAAAGCTTGGGGAATCCCCGTTTTTGGTATAGCTAGTCTTATATCTTCATTGTCTACCTTATCTTCCTCATCTACATTCGTATCCTTAGCTATGGAGGTCTTTTTCCTCTGCCTCACCATCTCTACTAGTGCAAGTTAGCAGACCTTGTTTAACGTGCGCCTAGAGAGGTTTTTTGTTAATTAATTAATTAAGCTATTGTTTGCAAATATAAAACTAGAGAATGATATTTTTGAGGTGTTTTTTTTCAAGTTGTAAAAGATCTAGGGCTGTGACTTCCACCTAGGTAGGTGCCTAACAAGTTGCGGGCTTTAGAGCGAGTTCCTTGGTCGGGGCATAATATAGCAATCAACACACAATTACCTACTCAATACCTCTCGGTAATATAGTGGTTTTATCCAATTTGGTTTTCTCAATCCCAAATGGGTAATTCACAAAATAGTTGATAGATGCTCAAGTGGGTTTTACAATCTCTAGATTCAACCCTTTAATTGGGACTATTAATTTCTTGAGTTCACCCCAATTTCTTATTAGCCAAGTTTTCCTAGACTCAATCTCTCTTTCTCACGTAGAGACTACGTCAATTAGGCATGAATCAATGTTTGCAACTATTAATTCTTAAATTAAAGCAAGAACTAGGCTAAATATCACACACCCAACCTTAAACAAGTCCTAAATCAAACATCCATTAGGTACCCACACTAGGGTTGGGTCACAACCCTAGCTAGAAATTTAGCTACTCATAGATAAAAATGAAAACATTAAAGAATAAAAGAAGATTAAACTCATATTAGATGATAAAGAGATAAAAATCCAATGTAAATTAGACTAGTTATTGTAAAATTTCCCAAACCAGTAAATAAAAACGGCTCTCTACTTTCTGAAGTTCAAATAACCTAATTTTGAAAAAAAGGCTATTTATACACAGCTAAAAATTTCTGATAAAATTGCCCATTTGGAGGTTCTACGGCCGCACAATTCTGTGCGCGGGCCAAAATTCCGGTTGCTAGTGTAACCGCTTTTGCAAAAGATTTATCGCATAAGCGGCCTCGCAAAAGCGAGAAAGTGGACCGTAGAAGCGGTTGGGAGTGAGGTGGGCAGAGGCCGCAGGTGCGAAGGATTTCCCGCACCTGCAAGATCACAGATGCGGCCGTTGGAGCGCAAAAGCGGAGGCTGGCCAAGAAGGCCTGGGCCGTAGAAGCTGAAAGAGAGGCGCAGGTGTGCGAGCGCAGAAGCGCTTGAGGCCCGCAAAAGCGGAAGCGCATATGCGTTATTTGGGCGTAAAAGCGAGGGCTGTTGGGTTGGGCTGAAGCCGCACCTACGATGGATTATCCGCGGATACAGATCCGCAAAAGTGGCTACTTTTCTGCAGGAGCGAAGCTTGGGTTGGGCAGTATGTTCTTTTAAAATGGGGGTTTGGCCCATTTCGTCTCATTTCGTCCATGGAATCCAATTTTGGAGAACTTTTGGAGTGCCATCTTCATAAACTATAATGGGGTAAGTGATTTCTTCATATTCTGAGTTAAATATATGATTTTCATGTGGACTCAAGCATGAAAATTGGTAGAAATTGTGAGATTTTGTAAGAAACCTAGAAATTGGTATTTTTAAATTTTTATCACGAAATTGGACATGGAATGTAGAATATATTATATATTTGAGTTCGTAGTGTTATGTGTAATGATTATCTTCGAAAATTAACGAAATTCGGGCGCGTGGGCTTGGGGGGTAACTTTATCGACTTTTCGAGCGGAGTTGAGAATTTGTTTAAAATGATTTATTACGAGTATTGGAGTATATTTTTATTGGTTTGCACACTGTTTGGCTAGTTTTAGAGTGACGAACATCTATTTGATGTGTTAGAGTGGTGTTGGAGCCGATTATGGAACTTCAGAGCGAGGTAAGTCTCATGTCTAGTTTTTGTGAGGGGGAAACTACCCCTAGGTGATGTATTTGATATGTGTTACTTATTGTGGGGGCTACATACGCCCGGGGTGATGATAGTCCATACGTAGTTAGATCCATATTATTGCCCGGGTAGACTTAGGTTCACACCATGCTATAGCTGTATTATTTGAGCAGTCCCTTGTCCATTAAATTCCTTTATTTTACATTACGATTTGAGAATAGACTTATGTAGGGCGATAAACTCACTTTTGTAGAGATTCAACAAGCTTTATGATTAGCCGCGAAATAATTGTACTCCTCTTACACATTTCTCTCGGGTTATGCATTCTTATTGAAAGGTTTCCCCAAAGCTTCTTATAATTCACATGTCCCTTCGTGAGTGAGGGCAAGGACCCGTCAAAGCTTCTTATTCCAATAGGATCGGAACTTTGCCTCGGTAGGATAGATACATCTATGGTTCGTTCCTTTCGACCATCGGTCGTACGCACAATATGATGGATTGGGTTGTACGCCTCGGCACCATTATGTATCACACTCTCATGGGAGAGGGTTGTTATCCTCGTTAATATAATAAATGTATCTATGGTTATATACCAGATTATGATGGGATAAGACCGTACGCCTCGACATTTCTATAAAACACTCCTATGGAATCATGCATAACAATTGCCAAAAGGCTAGTACATCTGGGAACTTTCCTGATTTGAATTATGCCAATCTATCTGGTGAGGCCTATTATATATATATTCTCCGGTTGAGGAGGTAATAGTTAATTGAGAGTTTGAGTATGCGTTGAGAGGAGGATTGTACCACGTATTTACACTTGTTTATTTCGTTTGTTACTCTATTCCATATCTATTTACTTCTTACTGTATCTGTCATATTAGACTACTAGTACGTGTCGATATCGACCCCTCGTCACTATTTCTCTAGGGTTAGGCGAGATACTTACTGGGTACGCATTGATTTACGTAATCATGTTGCACTTCTGCACTTATTGTGCGTGTATACATATATGTTTCTGGTGGTCCTCTAGGTACAGAGGCGCAACTGTTGTGGCGACCTTACGGTGAGCTGCACTGTAACGACCCGACCGGTCGTTTTGAGTACTAGAGCTCCGTTCAGCAGTCGGAGGCCATGAACAGCTTCATTTCAGGTATTATAACTTGTACGCATGGTCAGAATTTGATTTTGGAAATTCGGAGTTGATTTGGGAAGAGAATTCTCATTTCGGAAGCTTAAAGTTGAAAGAATGAACTAGGATTGGAATTTTTAGTAAACAACCTCGGAATCGGGATCTAAAGGTTCTAGCAGGTTCGTATGATGATTTCGGACTTGGGCGTATGCCCGGATTGGGTTTTGAATAACCCGAGAGCATTTTGGC
>MU668207.1:2893-13543 GCA_026770625.1 Nicotiana glauca
AGTTGTTAGGTTGACTCTCTGTGGATTCGACCCTGGGCGTAATACTCGGGTTTTATTTGCAACGTCCGCAGAATCCTATTTAGAGGATATACTTGGGCGTGATCAATTGCTAATGCACATTTGTTGAAAATATGTACAGATCCTATGAACAGGATTTCTAATGTACAGAATTGAACGAAAGTCCTATAAGTAGGATCTTTAGTATGCAAATGTAAAATAGAGAATCAAGATGATCATGAAGGTCCTATAGGCAGGATTTCTAAACCTAGTATAGTACTCACACAATTCAATCTGCATAATTAAATCCTATAGGCATGATTTCTACCCAGTTTTGACAAAAGATATAAGAAAAACCACCCACAACTTTATTAAATATCCCCAAATCTGTTATTACATAGTTACTACATACCAGAATAGCTGAATAAATTACATAATGGTAATAGTTACACTATAGGAAACCTTCATAGGCCCAAATAAACCTGGGAACCAAGCTTTCCAACTATAAACACTTTGAAGCACATCATAGGGGTTCATAGCATATTAGGAGCAGGTTTCCAATGAGTCAAAGTCCCCAAGGGCCTTAGGAGACCCAGGGCAATTCTCACACCAAAACCACATTCAGGAGATAATTCATAAAATATTGGAAAACCAGCCCCCCAGTGTGTCAGAGTTCAAAGGAGTCTCAAGGACCCTAGGCAGTGCTTACACTAGGGTGGTTGAGAACCTAAGAGACTAAGAATAGGGGTTTCAGTACATAAAAGAAATAAATGGCAGGTTTTAAAATAGTTCAATTTCAGGAGAAGGAAAGTTCAAAACACAGAGTTGCAGGCAGAACAGTACCATGAAGCAAACAAGGTTCATGTTCAGCATATAGTTCAAACAGGTTGAAATCTGATTAAGCTAATACTCATACTAGTATTCAAAACAATTATGGAATAATCACATAAACAATTAGGTAGAAACAATTAAACTGGTCATACACATGAATTACACAAGCAAGGCATATGAGTTAAGCAAAAAATTTACCGATTATATGTCTATAGTGTGCAAAGTTCAGAACATGTATAGAATTAACAAACAGGGGATGAGACAACTTAAACCTTAGGCTAAGCTATGAAAATGATTCATAGTATTCAGAATAACTTAGTCTTAAGTTAACAATATGACTAAATGAGATCATATAATCATATAAAGGACAGAGTCATACCGGGAATTGAAATAGACTAGTCAAGTAAAGCATAGAGAATGGAATTGCAAAGGTTAGGGCATACCAATTAAGTGAGAAAGCAAGTAAGTATACCATAACAATGAGGTTCCAGAATAATTTTGGCCTTGGCTTTCAGCCAGCTAAAATCAAGAGACACTTAGCGCAGAAATCAAAACAAGAGAGCAAGAGAGAGCTTAAGTTTTTTTAGTGAGAATAGGAGAGTTCGAGTCTTGTCTCAAAGGGTAATGGGGGAAGGGTTTAAATAATACTCAACTAGATAGACAAATAAGGTAATAACTCAAACACACACAAGTAAAGAATGAAAATAGAAGTAGAATCAATTCAAGTCGGGTTCAATCAATTAGCAAAGCATAACTGCGTGTAATCAGGCTAGTACTATTTAGACTATGATACAGAATCAATCAATAGTCAAGTACTAGATTAAATAAGATAAGAAAATAATAAGAACAGGTAAATCGAACAAAATAAGGAAATATCAGTACCATACAAGAAAGGAAAGACTGAACTCTTAGTAAAGATTTCAAAAACCCTAATTTGGGGTAAGTAAAATTAGCGTAAATAACCAAAAGGAAAACTATAATAAGGATGCACAGAAATGGAAATACTAAAGATTAACACAAATTTAGTTCGTCTTTGAAAAATCAGAAACCCTAAATTT
Organism: Nicotiana glauca; assembly: GCA_026770625.1. NCBI lineage: Eukaryota > Viridiplantae > Streptophyta > Magnoliopsida > Solanales > Solanaceae > Nicotiana > Nicotiana glauca. The sequence continues at coordinate 4,780 of MU668207.1, forward strand.
TAGGGTAGGTAAAATCAGTCAGAAGTAATAAAGAAATTATAAATGCAGAGATAGATATACTGAAACATTAAAGGAAAAATACTGAAAAAAATAAAATATTTTAGATCTGGAAAGATCGTGAACCCTAGTTTTAGGGTAAGTAAAATATTCAACCAATAATAGACAGAATAGAGCAAATATAGATGGAGAATAACATAAAACAAACAGAAATTGAATCAAATCTGGTTCGGATAAAAAATATGAAACCTTAACTTGAAAGATACGAAAATATCTGTACTCATAGAGGTTAGGAAGAATACAAAGGGAAACAACCAGAATAAAAGAGACTGTGAACCAGATCTAGTTCGAATCTCTCGAGATTAACTTTCCATTTGAGGCAAGCCAGTCAAGTAATATAAAAAAACGAGTAGCTGGTAAAGAGGTAAGACCATATATGGTAGGAATCAAGAATGATTCCATTTTTGGGTAGGAATCACAGGAAAATGGTGATGACAGGTTAGGGTTTGAGAGGGAAAAGGGAAAAGATGAGTGTTTGAGGGCGGATGAGACGGGATAATGATTTAGGGTTAGGCATTTAGTATAGTTAAAAGGGTGTGGGTGATTGAGAGTCGTTGATCTTTTTAGATTAACGACTAGGATTAGAGATTATGTCGGGCGTGTTAATTCGGACGGGTTTGGGTTTGGGTTGGATGGATATGGGGTATTGGGCTGGTTAATGTATTGGGCTGGAGTAATTGGGTTAGACTAGGTCCGAATTTGGGTTTTTAGGGGCTAAATTTTAAATACCCAATTAAATCAGTAAAATATTATAAAAATAATTAATAAATAATAAAAAATATCATTTTGTAAATGAAAATGATTTAAAATAATTAATTAATATTATAAAAATATAAAAATTTATTTTTATGTAAATAATATAATTATGCCTATACATGGGCTATTATTGCAATATGTGTAATTTTAGCCTTAAAAATGCAAATGCAATTATAAAAAATATAATTAAAATATTTAAGCACTATATGGGCATAAATGATAAATTTAGATAATTATCATCATAAAAATAATATGAGGATAATTATTGGTTATTTGTATAATAAAAAAAGTAAAAATGAATTGATTGAAGGCCTTTAAAATTATGAAAAAATACTGGTTGATACTCATGCACTATTTTGAAAGTATATATTCATTTTAAAAATATAAGATGGAAAAATTGGGTATCAACATGACTTATAATAAGAGTGATTGGTTTATAAAAATATTATATTTTACGAATAATTTTGTGAGTTAAAATTTATTGATCTAAGTTCGGTTCATAGTCCAAAAGACACCAAACCTATTGCATTTGGACCATACAAATCTAGCAAAATCATACTCCTCTTTGTATGAATTTTTTGAAAATATGTGGGGGGAACTATTTTGATATTTTCAAAAATTGGACAAATGTCCTTCTATGTGGCAATCTTTGGACAAATGTCCTTCCATGTGGCATTCTTGGATTAGAATTTGGAGACAAGTGTTTAGGGGTGTTCACGGTTTGACGAAAAACCGATCCAAACCGAAAATCGAACCAAATCGATTAAGTAAATCGATATTTTTTTTAATTTGGATTGGTTTTGGTTTTAAATTTAAAAACCGATAATATTTGGTTTAGTTTTGGTTCTATTTTAAAAAACCGAAAAATAAACCGAACCAAACCGATTAATTATATACAAAATTTAATACCTATTTATATACAATATAATATCTTTTTGTTAATAATTTTAATTATTATTTTAAATTTTAATTTATCCTGTTATATCTTAAAAGATTGCCTATGCCCAAAATAATAGGATTCGACCAATTTTCTTTTCATTAATAGACTCTAATTCTCTAACCCTCCCGCACATACTTTTGCCTAAAAGAAGAGTTTAAAAAAAACCACCACAAGAGTAAAGAAAACACATTCAAATTGCAAGACAACAATGGCTAAAGCTTGAGAAAGCAAACTTTTAGTTTGTTTTTTGTTCATTCTTTTCATATAAACATGTAAATAAACTTTCAGTTCTCAAAAAAATATATAAAAAGCATAAATTTGGCAAATTATTTTCAAATTGTTGTCTAGCGTTATTTTAATATTATCGACTTATCATTAGCTTACTAAGAACCGAAAAACCGAATCAAACCGAACCAAGCCAACGACAATCAAACCGATGGTTTGTATTTAATTTGGTTTGGTTTTGGTTTTAAAATTTTAAAACCCGATTAATTTGGTTTTTTGGTTTTAATCAAAAACCGACCAAACCGAACCATGAACACCCCTACAAGTGTTGTATACTTGTCATGCTCTAAGCTTCACTTAAAAGCTATAAATAGGCCTTCAAAATAGTCATCAAGCCATGAATCATTAGCATTTTCCTTTGCCTTTTTCATTCCTCATCAAATTTTTTTCTTTTCCTCCTTAAACTTTTGTAGTCTATTTTATTTGTTCCCTTCTTTTAAATAATTGTTTGTAATTTAATATTTTTGTTGATTCCCGTATTCTTTAAATAAAAAGAGATGAACTTATTTAATCTTGGAGAAATATTTTACATTGCTGAAATAGTTTCTACCCAACACGACTCAAGCACATTGACGTAGCTACTTCCAAATAACATTATAGCAATATTATTACGTTATTTCCAGTGTCATTTCCTTACAAAACCATCTTTTTTATATTTTATCCTAACAAAACCATCTACTCCAACCACTCATTCCTAAATCGTGGCGCTGCAATAATTTTTGTCAGTTTCCGTTCTGGAATTTACACCTCAAATTAATTATAGGCATCCCCAACTTTAAATAATAGATTATTTCTGAAATTTGACAGATGACAAGCTGTTCGAATTTTCAACCGAGACTGTAACAGTCCATTAATAGGCAGGGGGGAATTATACCAATTCCGTTTGGTCTTTCGTAATTGGTACTCTTTCCAGTTCACAATTAGTATTTAATTTATTTTTTTATTTTGGTTCAAAATAAGTGTCCAGTTATGTAATCAAGAAAAAATTCAAATTATTTTTACAAAATAACTCTTATGTACATATTCCTAAAAAGTTTTCTTACTCCTCACATTAAATGTTTAAGTAGGGGTAGTTTAGTCATAATAAGTATTTTTATATAGAATTTAGTATTTTCTTAATGGCCGTGTTAAAAGTAAATTGGACACTTATTGTGAACTGGAGGGAGTATTACCTTATGGGTTATGATATTGGTTAAATTTCCTTTATCTAATCTTTATCCTTTGTTAAAACTCAAAAACTAAGTTATCTATTAGCTTATTGGTTAATTTTAACTTGGTTCGCAATCGCAGGGACTTTTTCTATTTCTCAGTTGATAATCAAATACTCACAATATTTGCTAAAAACAAAATTAAAACAAGTTCTTTCAAAACAATGTAAAAATCAAACTGCTTATAATCCAAACCCCAATTTATTAGCTTCATAGTATAACCTAAAATTCTAAAATGCATGCCTACACGCAACGAATCATAATGAAATTACGAAAGAACAGTCAGTGTCAATAGCCAACAAACAACATGCCAAATTTAATTCATAATCTAAATGAATACATATACCAATACCGTACCTAATTAAATTTGGTGTGGTTTGATCTTTCTCTTTTCGGTTCGTTTTATTCGGTTCAGTAACTTCGGTTTGGATACTAACTAGTGCTTAGAGTTGTATGCTACAATATTCTTAATTAAAGTATTCAAAAGTACAAAATTAAAAACGTTTGCTGACAAAAAAATATCCAAAACCAGCAAATATCAACCGAGACAGAGAAAACTATACATAAAGGAATAAATTTGATCTTTAAAAATATTTTATTACTTGCTTAAAGTTAATTGATGAACTTAGAGAATAAATGAAAGTTAGACAAGAGGGGTTGCTCTGATGGTAAGTAACCCCCACTTCCAACCAAGAGGTTGTGAGTTTGAGTCTCCCCAAGAGCAAGGTAGGAAGTTCTTGGAGGGAAGGATGTCGGAGGTCTAAGCTAAGCTAGCGTTTGTCCATAGATTTTCAAATTTGTTTTGGAAAATATGATTTAGGTGAAGTTCGGTTTGAAGATAAAAATATGTTTGGACATCCGTTTTCAAAACATATTTCCCAAATTTACTTTGGAAAAATATGTATATTATTAGTATTTGTAAATATTTTAGCCTTGAGCTAATTTTGAGATTTGGGATTTTACTAAAATGTAGGCAAAATTTATAATCAAATAAAATCCAAATTTATTTTAACAAAATCTACGGCGAAACGATTCCTAAAATTTTGCTTTGCAAGTTTTAGACAAATCCACAATTAGGCTGCCTGTTCAGTGTTCACAAAGCACGTGTCAAATTATTCCGGTACAAATACGCAAAGAACCAACCCATATTCCAACACAACAAGTCCTATTCAAAAGGTTAACGAAAGCATTAGTTCTGTACTCCACTATTTCCCTTTTGAAATCATTGAAGCCACAGAAACAAACCCCAAGGAATCCAAATTCTATCCTGACCCGGCCCATAACTCTCTCTCCCTTAAGCCCTGGCCCACGAGAACGAAAATTTTTATTTTGTGTCTTGACACTAGTTGTATGATGTTTCTTTTTTATCTAATAACTGTATGGGTTCCAGAATTTTGTGAATAGTAATGTGTAAGATATTAGTTTACAAATATGTAATAAAAAAATACCTCACACAACTAACGTAAGTTGTGTGAGACACAAAATAAAATCGTTCCACGAGAACCAAATTACGTGTACACTACGGTAGACGTGCCCCGTAAAAAGCGTACACGTGTCACATGTTAAATTGCCGACCAAAGACAACTATAGTAAACAAAAAGTTCAAATCCCACGAGGTCACAAAGACTTCGTACAAATGCCCACCCTAACCGCCCCAGCTGTCCCAACCACATATAAGTATTAACATCTTTTTCTCTAGAATTCACTCAAGAAATTGCGATATACATTGATTTGAGACACACCCTTTTGAAAAGAAAGAAAATCTAGTCACGAGAAGTATACTAGAAAGTTAGAAAGTGATAAAGAAAATGGAGAAAAATGAAGTGATGGACGGTTCAGATATAATGAAGTTGGTTGGAAATGAGGCAGTGTTTAGTAATTTTGTAGATCATAAGTTTGAAGAATTGGACATAGACCAAGACGGTAAGCTTTCTGTAAAGGAGTTACAACCTGCTGTTGCTGATATTGGTGTTGCTCTTGGTTTACCTGCTCAAGGTTCTTCTCCTGAATCTGATCATATTTACTCTGAGGTAATTTGTTTCTCCCAAAAATTCCTCTTCTTTTTATTTTTTTTTATGTTTCTTTCCTCGAGAATGAGTCTATCAGACACAGCATCTCCGGCCTTTTAGGTAGGGGTAAGCTGCTTACATCCCACCGTCCACGGACCGGTTGTTATTGTTGTAACTTGTAAATGTGGTTGTAAATAGTTCATTTATTTTCTTGTTTAAGAATCAAGAATGAGGACTAGTGTAATAACTCACATGGACTATTTTTGTTGATCACTTCCTTCTTTATTTTTTTTATTTTTTTTGGGACATACCCCTCAAGTTTTTGTGTTTGGTCTTTGCTTCTTTTTTCTTTAATTTGATGAAGTTATAATCTTTGCATTTCTCGCTAACTACCATTGTAACCAAGTTTAGGCCGAGAGGAACATGAAAAAAGAAGAAATGTATGAACTTTAGGCAACTCTTTTTTTTTTCAATAGCAATGGCCTTAAGCCGGTTTGGGCGCAATGATTCAGTATAACTCTACCTGCCAATATTTAAGATGACAAAAAAGTAATTAAATTATTTATTGTCTTTTGTTTCGACTAGGTGATTTCCTATAGTTTTTATCTACTTCATTAACTGCTAATTCATATTCTTGTAGTCGATAATTTAGACAAATGGTAAACATGGACGAAGCTACATGTTATAAAGGGTGTTCAACTAACCATCCTTTATTAGAAAATTACATTTCGCATATAGGTAAAATATTAGATTTTAGAGGTATATAACATATATTGAATACTCTATCTCGAAGAATTTTTTCCACTTCTTTCAAGTTTGAATACCCTTTGAATAAATTTATGGCTTCGCCCACCTAAATGCAAATTAATATGGGGTCGTATAGCCAGATGTTTAATGATGCGAGTTATAGAGCTGACAAAGCCACTCAGTTTGATTTTGGTGTCTGGACTATCGGTTTATTTACTCCGTTTTTTTATTCAAAGGTCCAAGTTTCTATATTTTGTATGTGATCTCATATTTTTGACTTTCAAAGCTTCAAGAATAACATGGATTTTTTGCAGTTACCTATTTTTAACTTGGGATGTATACTAGATTCTTCTACCATTATCTGGATCTGGGATCTACTACATACAGAGGCATAGCCAACTTATTTGAAGCGATGTTACGTGACGCCGTTTCGTTTGAATTTTTTCGTAAAATTTTATGTATCAATAATAAATAAAATTAAAATATTGGATAAAAATATTAAGAAAATGATACCGCTTGCCGTATATTGACATTACTTATGAAAATTCCTGTGTACGAAGCTGATTACATAACAGTAGCTATATGTGGGATCAGATGAAACTTCCTCGTTGTTTCCTCTGGCCGTCGTTTTATTCTTTTTCGTGCTGTTGTTGACTCAGAGATTTCTGCACCTGATTCCTAGGTGCATTTAGTGAAGATAGGTTTTTTTTTGTTGATGGGTTTTAGTGAAGATAGATTTTAAAAAAAGAAGGTTAAATTCTGTGCACATTAAGTTGCAACAATTAATTTTTCGTAGCAAGTCTAATAATGAATTAATAGAATAACTACATGCTTATCTTAAGTCCTATGTATATTAACTTTTTGACCAAAGAGACTTTGCATCTCCGTGCCAAAACTGTTTTGTTTAATCACCTTAAAATCTAAACATCCTCTCTCTTTAATTAGCTTTTGCAAAAAGAAAGAAAAAGAATTAATTAAGTTGAGTAGTGATGTAATTACACATAGCTAACTAGTCAATTTATGTGATTAGCACAATCCAAAATGGTAAGTATCACCTTCTGTGCGCATGTTAAAAGCTGATGTGACCAACATATGCTTGAGTTGGCATGCTTGCCAGATTTATGTGGTTGTGCTGTGGGCCAAGATATCTTCAATGGTCATTAACCCTACAACTAGTGGTGTACATAGGTCGGGTTGGTTCGAATTTTGCAATTGTCAAACCAAACCAATTGTATCGGGTTATTAAATCTAAAGACCAAACCAAACCAATAAAATTCGGGTTTTTCACTCTATTTTATTCGGGTTTTTCTCGGGTTTTCAGGCTATTCGGGTTTTTTCGGGTTTTTTAGCGGTAAAAATTTCGTAGAATAAAACATATAAAGTGTGCTCAAAATATTTCTTTAATCCTAGTATATACAACTACATAAAGTATGTTCCAAGAAAATAGTACAAAATATGAGATTCATGTCATTATACTAAAATATTCAACAATAAAGACAATAAAAGTATGTAATATAAATATTGCTAATTAAAAAGTCATAATAAAAATAAAAATAATCTAAAAGTAATAAGTCATGATAAAATAAGTAGACTAATAAGGGAGTATTAATCACATGACTAAACGCTAAAAAAAAATAAAAATAGGTTATGCATTTTTATCTAAATTATTGCAAAACAAAATATAAATTTCAATACGTTCCCGTTCATAGTATTGAATTGAATGTCTTTTGTTAGCATTAATATTGATTTGATATTGGTTTAGGCTTTGTTAGCATTATTTAATTTACTAATGTTAATTGCTATAAAACTTATTGGAACATTCAAAAGTTCTAAGTCCAACCTTGAAATAATATCTCAAAAAATAAAATTATGAATTTTTTAAGAAATATTTATAAATTACATCACAATAAGTATATTTTTATATTAAATATATCTAAAATTTCTATATATGCAATGTCGGATTGTTTGGTTTCGGTTTGACTTTCTTTAGTTAAAATCAAACCAAACCAATTATGGTCGGGTTTTTTTTTTCCACACCAAACCATAGTCGGGTTTTTTTTCTCGTTTTGACTCGGATTATCGGGTTGGTGCGGTTTGTCGGTTTCCTTTGTACACCCCTACCTACAACTATAGTTGTGAGCTAAAACCTTGAAGTCATGCCTTGTAAATATGAGATTATAATATAGTAAAAGATTTTTCTCAAGGGAAATTACCAGTTATGTCTATTTATAAGTAGCTCATTACAAAAATTGGCCAATTTACGAAATATTACTAATATTAGCCAAATTAGTCAATTAGCTATTTGTAGCAAAAAAAATCAAATTTTGCTTCATTTTGAGTGGGTATTATTAGAATAGATTGGGAACAACTTAAGGAGCTTGAATCTCAGTTTTGGGATTATTTGGTAAAGTTTTTGAGGTGGTTTGAATTGAAAATTCGAAGTAAAAGTTGAACATGAAAAAAAATGATATGTGTATCACACTGTGTATCATTTGTGTATCACATATGTATCAAATTTGTATCAATTGTGTATCACATGTTGTGTGTGAGATACATGTGTGATACATGTTTGATACATGTGTCGCAGAAGGCTTTTTTGAACTCGATTTAATTACGAATTTTGATACAAAACTAGTCCAAATCACCTGTAAAAATTGCACGGGGCGCCCTATTTGGGCGCCCCTCTTTAACCTGTAGCCGCTTTGTCTTTTTGCTTGCATCCGTACCCACTTTTTAAAAAACTTCAGCTTCCCTTTATAACT
>MU668207.1:13782-26537 GCA_026770625.1 Nicotiana glauca
CTAGAGCTGAAGTTTTTATTTTATAACTGGCAAACTTCAGCTCTTGAGCTGAAATTTTCCGGTTGCAAAGACAAAAACTTCAGCTCTAGAGCTGAAGTTTCCCAGTTACTAAACAAAAACTTATAAAATAAAACTTCAGCTCTTGAGCTGAAGTTCGCGAGTTACAAAACAAAAACTTCAGCTCTAGAGCTGAACTTCAGGCCCGGCTACTAAAATGCTGAAGTTTTGTGTGATTGCCTTTGCTACTTCAGCCCCGTGTGCTGAAGTTATGCGAAAAAGCGGGTACGCTTGCAATTTTTTTTGCAAAGCGGGCATAGGTTAAAATGAGGCACAAAAAACGGGTATAGATGCAATTGCCCCAAATCACCTCCAATCTTTCTCAAATTTTGTATATTGAGTTATCTATATATTTTCAATGAATTTCAATTATACCCATTGAAAAAGTTCCTTTTTTGTTTAGATTTTTGGAATATTGTATAGTTTTTTATATTTTATCACCTTATTTGTTACCCCGTCTATGAAATTTCTTTTCCATCGTGTATCAAATGTTGCTAATCACGCTTAAAAATATGGAAGGTGATTTTTGTATGTGATTCTTTGAGAGAAGTAACTATGTGACCACCGGAAGTGGAAGAGCTATTTGATGAGACTTCATCAGATGATTGTACAAGAAGGAACTAGATAGATTAGAGAGAAAAAAAGAACAGATGAGAAAAAGTGATAAATAAATAAAGGAATTTTGGATTGGGTCAGGAATCCAAGTTTGGGGCGGTATGGATAAAAGAACTTCCTATGTTATACTATTCAATTCTCGACGACGAAAGAACCTTATTATTTGGATTTTTAATTTTTATTGGCTAGTTTTGGTAAGTCTATGATTAATGGCTAGAGGTTGGTAAGTTGAGATTTATTTGGGACATTTGTGTAAGTTTCCCTTTTCTCAAGGCATGCTAAAACTGAAATGGTGTAGTGGCCCAGGTCCAGCATTTGGGCCTCACAATATTGTCTCCTTATGCTTTAACCCAAAAGGTGCCTCGACACATGAATCTACCTTGTATGGTCCCTAATTATCCCCTCATTCCGATGTAGGATTTGTCTAAGACAAACTTTTCAGCACTGGATGTTACAACCGTTGCTATTTTAAACAAACTTGTGCTCATTTATGTTACCTCAGTATTCCCTTTCACTGAATCCAGTTTTTATATTGTTGCCTCTTTCTGTTATCCTGTTTGATCTAATTCTGATTAGGGGACGTGTTGCATGTGAAATAGGTTCTTCAAGAGTTCACACATGGAAAACAAGAGAAAGTAAGCAAGACTGAGTTCAAAGGGGTTCTTTCAGATATTCTACTAGGCATGGCTGCTGGGCTAAAGAGAGATCCAATTGTACTTCTTCGTATGGATGGTGAAGACCTTCTTGAGTTCGTTAAAAGTCCTGCATTTGAACCTGAAATTCTCTCCATGTTCTCTGAGATAGAATTGCCTGATGGATCTCTTAAAGATCACATTATCAAGGCTTTTGAGAAGCTTACAGTTGATCAAGGAATGCCTCCTGCTTCAGACTCATGGGTAAAAGTTCATTTATTCTATTTGGTGGTTTACATAAGCCTAGCTAACTAGTAAATAGTCCCACACTTTCAAGCATTATTAACTAATATACACTAACAAAGTAAAGAAATTTTATACTATCAAGCCACTTAAAATTGATAACTTGCAAAACATGATAAAATTATATAAAGAAATTTTATACTATCAAGTCACTTAAAATTGGTAACTTGCAAAACTTGATAAATTACGTGTTACAACAAGAAAAACTTCAAATAAAAAATCTTTTAAACTGTTAGTGTATATAAGCCAAACATTTCTTCGTATCTCTAATTGAGACTAAGGCGATAAGAATATTGCACGTGGTTACTTTAATTTGTGGTTGCTTATGGATTCATAACTTTGCTGCTTGCTTGCCCATGTAACTTATTTGTTACGCATTTATGTTCATGATAAGAGGTCTTTGCTAATTAGTAGAGCATGTCACTTTGCTATTATTCTTGCTATGTAGGTGATGAGCAATGTTGTGGAGCCAGTAGTTCATTCCTGCATTGGAGCATCTAATGAGCAACCTGTTTCACAAGAGACATTCTTGGCTGAATTTAAAAAAATTGCAGAGAGTGCTGCTCAACGCCTCAAGGAGCAGCCAGTAATTGTTGCTCACAGCGAGCACACGTTTGATGGAAGTGGAATTAGAAGATTATTGTCTAACAAGTTTGAATTGGATAAGGTATGTTACTGTCATCCATGGTATTCTCTTCTGGACCATGTAAGTGGAATTAGAAATGAGACTTATGTAGCGACTCAACTCGTCACAATAAGTGGAAAAGTTGCCATAGAAGACTTCTCCTAGTGGCCGGAGAGTCGCTAATCTCTTTCTTATCAAGAAATAAAAGCTTAGTACATATTTGTGGCGACCTAAGTATAGTTCCCACTTAAATATTACTTTCTGGGAGACTACAGAGTAGCCACTCAAACCATCATTTACCACCATAAAAACCCTTACTTTTACGGAAAGTCGCCAGTGAAAACCTTATTGCTTGTTATGTTACTGTCTTGTCACTGGTAAATTTATTGCCATGTTGCTAGGAAATCACGAGTTCGAGCCGTGAAAACAGTCTCTTGCAGAAATGCAGGGTAAGGCTGCATATAATAGACCCTTGTGGTCCGCCCCTTCCCGGAATCTCGCGTATAGCGGAAGCTTAGTCACCGGGCTGCCCTTTTTTACTTGTTGGTTCTCTTAAGACTGTTACTTAACCTTTGGTGTTTATCTATGGTGGTGCAGGCGCTGGATTCTGCTGTAAAGACTGTACCGAAAGATCGCCATGGGAAAATGTCAAAGGAATACTTACGAGTTGCACTCGATCTTCTTGCACCATCAGCTGGCTTACCTCCCATTGGTGCTGTTGACCAGGTGATTGTCAACTAAGGATTTAACTTATATGACTGAAAATGTTTTTAAAAAATTACACTTATCAGCATTTTTAACATATTGTAGCAAGTAATCTACCTTATTTTTCAGGTTACTAGTCTCACTTTTTTATGTAGTTATCTCATCTTGTATGTGCCTGTCAATGTATAGTAGTTAAACTCGTCAACTAATATGTCATGTTTTTGCTTTGTTAAAAGCTGGCTTTGTGTGTGATATAGTTGTATCCCGCGTGTTTGCAGATGGATAAGATCATAATTGAAGCTTGTAAGATGTTGGATGCTGATGATGGGAAGATGGTTAAAGAGGAAGAGTTCAAGAAATTACTGACAGAAGTACTGGGGAGCATGATGCTGCAATTAGAAGGAAATCCAGTTTCAGTGTCCACAAACTCAGTTGTGCATGAGCCTCTTGCTTCTGCCTCTACACTCTTGCAGCCTCCATCTAATTCTGAGATGTAACTGATCCTATGGAACTAGACGTAAAAGAATAACAGGGGATGTATTATGTAAATTTATCTGAGCTCTTAAATGTTACATAAGGTCTTTGACTAGTTTAAAGATTGAATGAGTAATCTTATTTTTTAAGTACAACCACATTCAGATACACCATAAGCGTCAACTATCATCGTATCTCTACTACGTTGTGAAAATGGACGCAGATTAGTTTGTTTGCTAGTAAAAGTTCTTAACTTAGTACGATTACGTTTAAGTGGAGAGGGCGAACCACCTATGAGACTTATATCAAGCTTTAAGCTCACCCATTGGCTCAAGTAATTACATGGTTACTGTGTATACTTGGAAATACTTGCAAGCATACAGGGAAATGGTTAAAAGAAAACAGTTAACACATATTATCCATTTAGAATATGGATAACCAATGAGTTTAACGTTTACATTCGTAAAGCCTAGAGTTAGGGAGACTAAGAATTCTCCCAAAAGTTATCATATGCAAAAATTCATGGATAATATGGTTATCCATATTATCTGCCATTTTTTCATTACTTGTCTTCGACCCGAACCATAACCGACCCATCCGTCCATTTGCCACTCCTAGTTGATAGCTTCAGAATGCGCTTTTGTAACTGCTTAGAATGTTGCCGTTTTGATTTTGTAACTTATGGCGAATAAAAATTTTGGCAAGATGCGGGGTATTTCTTCACCCTTAACCAAAGTTTTCGAGCCCTTGGAGTAGAGAAACTTTTGAAAATGAGTACTTCCCTTCGCAAATGATACGGGAAAAATAAAGCCAAAAAAAGGGAATTTTGACAATCATGGTCAAACCTATTTTAGGTTCCAAGATCAAGATTCGTGTTTTGTCTGCAAGCGTGAGATCATTCTGTGAGTCATACATGAATACTAAAATTCTTGATGCAGGTGTAAGTCAACTCATGTGGTTAGAGTTGACATTTGGAGGATAAGTAGTGAACTTTGAAATTAACCATCGAGCAAAGATGTAAGCTTTTCATGTTTACCATCTAAGCTTATTTTCCTCAAAATCTCAAGAAAACAAAGATTTACTAAACAAGAACTACTAATGCTTTGCTACGTTTCTTATACTCCCTCAGTTTCATTTTACATATGATCATATTTGACTAGGCATGAAGTTTGAAAAAGGAGAAACCGAAAAAATACTTTTGGAACTTGCAAGTGTTAAACATGCTGCAATATTTCTTTAACTCTAAAATCATATCGTAAAGGTGTAAATGAGAAATTTTAAAATTAAATTGTTTTTTGATATAGAAAGATGTCATATTTTAACATAGTACTAAAATAGAAATAGTGCAACAATGTAACTTGCAAGTGTTAAACATGCTGCGATATTTCTTTAAATCTAAAATCATATCGTAAAGGTGTAAATGAGAAATTTTAAAATTAAATTGTTTTTTTATATAGAAAGAAGTCATATTTTAACATAGTACTAAAATAGAAATAATGCAACATAGTATGAAACACCAAAAGCATATTACATGTTTGCCTCCATACATAAAGGATGTGGGAAAGGACAAACATGCCTTCTAAAGATTTATCTTCTGTTATTTAAGTACTCAAATGTGATGACTCACTAAAGTATCTGAGAAAAAAATTCCTCAGACTATTAGGCCGATGTCCTTTATGAATCTGTCTATTAACATCCTGATGATATTTCCAATGGTCTTCTACTTTGTTACAACCAAACATGGAGGACTTATTCACAAGATGGAATACTCTAAAAACCATTAGAATCTTCCTTTCTATTATCAGTAAACTTCTTCATCAAAAGTTTGTCTCATTATATGTCCCACTAGACTTTTGAAGAACAATACCTCTGTTCCAGTTTGCTTTTTCAAGAAACGATCATGGACTTGATCAGTTTTGCAACAGGGTGTTTTCCCCTGATTTTCCTATTGATAATTACCATGTGCAATCTTTCAGGCAACACCCTTTTCCTTTTTTCTTTCTACCTTCATTTTGTTTCTAGTTTGCAAATTAGTGAACACTTTACTTGCTTTTTCCTTAATTACAGATTGTTATGACCCTCTGGATCCCAATGGAAATATTGCAGTTGCATATGACATTGTTAGATGGACAGATGATGGTTATCAGGTCAGAAGAATAACACATCATTCTAATATCTACTTCCTTTTTTTGACAGCCAATGCAAGAGATATTACATATAATTATAAATGAGTTTATACATAGCTTTAAGATACAAACAGCAGCACAAATAGACATAGTAGATTATACAAGCGCAAAAGCATGATCACTTACCAAATGGGACTTCAACTGTATGTGTATCCTTTTCTTTACCAAATATTACACCCTCATCTCAAACTCATGACAGGCCACGGTGTAACACTAGCCGCTGGCAACTGTGGCCGAATCAAAGGAACTCGCTTCACAATGGAGAATGCTTCGTTAAGGCGTGCAGCACGAGTCATGAACTGAGATACTTTCTTGTCATCCACAGTTAATTTCAGCTCCAATGCCTTAGTCTTTTTCTTCAGCTTATACAATCTACGACCCAAAATAACTAATCCCATTACAGCAGCAGCTACAGAAAGTGTCCACACAGGGCTAACCCTAAATGCACAAAACTTTAGAAGTTCAATTGGCACCTTCCACCACACAGCGCTCCTCGTCTGTTCCCCTGTTTTCCTCTGTTCTGCTGCTTCAGTTATTTCATTCTTCTTTTCATCTTCAGCTTCTCCATTTTCCGGATTTTTTCCATTTTCACTTTTTATCTCTTCATTTCCTTGGAAACACAGTTCATCTCTACCCCCATATTCACCGAATTTTCGTGTTTCGGACTGTTCACTGCCGGAATCAGACCAGAATTCGCCGGAATTTTTCATGGTAAACCGGTTTTCTGAACCGGGATCAATCCAACTCGGATTATCCGATTCTTCAGAACCCTCATCGCTTCCACCAGCACAAGTAAAAGCACTCATGTACCTGCTCTGAGAATCTATGGAGAAGTAATTGACTTGAACTATACCGCCCGTCTCTGATCCAATTTCATCGTCGAGGCCGTTCGTGTTTCCGGCTGAGGCAGCAGTAATTAACGCTTCAGAGTCGGAGTTGTGGTTCGGCTGAAGCATCTCCCAATCTTGAAACTCTGCTGTCTCAACATCCATGGCTCGGACGATCAAACCCTAAATTAGGAAAGAAAACTAGAGAGAGAGAAAGAGAAGAGAGGAGGGGTTTTGAATAGAATCAACTGCCTTGGGATTGGGGGGTCACCCCTCGAAATGACACCTCACCCTATGGTCCCCATATCTACTTCTTTAATTGTGCATTTTTATCTACTTGACGTGTGGATATTATTTGAATTGCTCCTGCTATCCCTGTTTCATTTATTAAAGTATTTTATGTGTATTCTTTAACACCAATCACCATATTTCATTTGTTATGGTTCTTGCCGATTCTATTTTATCCATTTGCCACTTTGTTGCTATTGTTATTTAAATTTTATTATATCGTATAATTAAATTTATATAAATATATCATTTTATATAATGATGATTTAGTGATCGCATCGTTATCTTATTCTTTTTCTCGTCCGGCTCTTAGTTAATAATCATATAATACCCTTTCCCAACCTTTTTTATAATAATTCTATTATGTATCCTATTTTTTCTTTGTAATATTGTAACCTTATTTTTCATATTAGTTGTGTGTGTCATTATGAAATAGTGAGAGACGATACAGTCTATCTAAATATTGTATTTATTAAAATAATATTTTACAATAAAATGTGATATATTATGAAACGATGTGTAACAATCATCCAAACAATACTACTAGAAATTCGATCAAAATCGGTCGCGATTGTCCCACCCACTTCGGTCGGTCAAAAAAAGGTCGGCCGGTTAAAAAAAGGGCCGAAAAATTGATCGAAGTCGATCAGTCAATTTTTTTTACGTAACCACCAACTTTGGTTGCTTTTTTGGCTCAAAAATATAGGAAACTATTTTTGCATCACGCGAAATTTAATATTGAAGAAACCGACCAACTTTGGTCGGTTTTTCATTTAAAAAAATTAAAATTAATATTCAAAAAGCTAACCTAAATCGGTAAAATTATTTTTGGCCGGTCATTTTAAGAATCCAACCGATTTCGGTCGTTAATTTTATTTTTTAATAAAATCGACCAACATCGGTTGGTTATTTTCCCGGAAAAATACAATTAAGAGTTAAATAAAATAAAAGACGGACTTAAAACAGAATGCACCAGCGTCTAGTGGTAGAATAGTATCTTTTCAGGGTACAGATTTTGATTCGATTTCTAGATGGTGGATTTTTCATTATATAATTAAAAATACCGACCGGCTTCATGCTGTTTTTCCGGCAATTTTTTTCTTTTTTGGAATTTAATTGACCGACCACCGAGGTCTGCTGGCTCTAAAGACCATACGATTATCGACCGGCACAAATCGGTCTGTTTTCAGTCGAGTTTTGCCAATTACCGACCAACATCAGTCGGTTTTGGCAGTCAGTTTTACCCCTTTTTAGTAGTGCAAGCTAACCTTCTTCTTTGGCTAACAAGTCAGCTTTAATCTGTAGAATTTATGGGAAGGTAAAATGTACTCAGCAAGTGTAAGTGTGTAACTACATTATGTGTATAAATTTTGAATCCATAATTACAATTTACAAAGTACAATATGTTAAGTGCTAAGAACTTGAAGGTTGAGCCTTCAATTTAAAGTTCTGGATCAGCTATGGGTAGATTCTATGAGGCAATGGACACAAAATGTAAGCAAAAATTTGCTTCGCGAGATATATTGCTACTAGCAAGTGGAGAAGTATTTTGTGGTAGAATAGATACACTTGATCATTGTGAGATACATAGAAGTAATTGCAAAATCCAGCTGCAAGAACCCTTTGGGGTGCCCAGTTGGTTTCATGGTTTGGATGACTTTGGATCGAATCCTCCCTCAATGCCTTCTGGGTTGAGCTTGTCGCACGAGGCTTGCCTAGTGCGGTTTACATCCCTGTGTGGTTTGAAGCTATTACACAGGGAAAGGTTTACCCAGTGAGCACAGAGTGCTCACCCGAAAGGCAGAGGTTGTAGCGGTTGCGGGTTTCTCCTCTGACCAAAAAAAATTGCTGTGTATTAGATTCATAATTTTGACAATTCGAATATGTTCATAGCTTAGGTTGTTTTTGACATTTGATTTATGTTGAGTTATTGTTTAGCTGCCTATGCCTTCTTATGACTTTAAGAATATAGTCTCTTCTAGCACCTTTAAATAGTTAGACAACAAAGCTTATAGTGGTAGAGTCATCTGTTTATATTCTTTGCTCTCTAACTTGACTATAATGCTTCAGGCAAAGATAACCATTCAAAATTACTATCAGTACAGACATGTCGAGAAACCAGGCTGGCAATTAGGATGGACATGGGCTGGTAATGAGGTTATTTGGTCAATGTCTGGTGCTTTTGCCACCAAACAAGGGAATTGTTCAACCTTCAAATCCGAAATTCCACATTGTTGCAAGAAAGATCCTATTATTGTTGATCTCGCGCTAGAAGCTCCACCAGAAAAAAGATCAGATGGTTGCTGTCACAGTGGACTTCTTGCTGCCGCGGCTATTAATCCTTCCAATTCTTTCGTATCCTTTGAGATGAAAGTTGGAAACTTGAGGGGCAATTATACAGCTCACAAGCCTTTAAATCTCACACTAATGGCTCCAGGACCTGGCTATACTTGTGATGAATTTGTAGACACTGATCCAACAATATCATCAGTTATAGAAGGAAAAAGACAAGAACAAGTTATCAGTAAGAACTCTATTCGGAACCTTATACTAAACCTTTAGCCTGCAGGAAGCAAAACTTGAAGTTGAGAGAGCTTATGTTTTTCTTCTTTGTTACTTACATTACTTTTAGGGACATGGAAATCAACATGCACATACTCAACTTTCTTGGCCAACAGATCGCCGATCTGTTGTGTTTCTCTTTCAACATTTTACAATCCTGAGGTGACACCATGCCGTTTGTGTAGCTGTGGATGTAAATTATCTGACAATGAAGCAAAATCATGCATTAGGTCTGAATTACTGCAATTTTACCCAATTTTTATGACATTCTTACACCCATAAATATGCATAGTTTGTTCATTTTTTTTTGTGGTTAATATATGTGGAACAGACAAAGTTTCTCGTCTGATCGCGAGATAATTCAGTGCACCGATCATATGTGTCCACTTCGAGTTCACTGGCACATTAAGAAGAACTACAGGAATTATTGGAGGGTGAAACTGACCATTTCCAATTACAACTTAGGTAAAAACTATTCCAACTGGAATGTGGTAGTCCAACATCCTGGTTTTAGCCATCAATCAACTGTCTTCAGCTTCAACAATACAGTGCTCCCTACTGTTGGTGTCCCAGGTATTATTATCTCATGCTACAAAACCTTTTTACCCCATATTTACACTATCAGTGTATATAACTTAAATCCTTTCTCTAATTGCATGTTTGCTTCCGTATTCTTAGCTTCTTGACATTAGATCCTCCTGGACGTTTACTGATTCTATCCTTTTAAGCTTCTTTTTTCCAAGGCACTTTTCGTTCATCTAGCACAATTTTGATAAATTCAGTGATCAGATCAATGCAATGCGCAGTTGTGATCTGTGAAATCAGGATAAAGACATCCCTCCTTTTGTCCTTAATTGTTACATTAAGTTTGTTTGTCACATTTAATGTTAATGCAGATGAAGTTGCACTCTTCTGGGGTTTAGATTTCTACAACGATGAGTTGTTGCAAGCTGAAGAAAAGCAAGTAGGATCTGTGACGACAGAGATACTTTTACTTAAGGACATGAACTCATTTACACTAAGTAATGGATGGGCTTTTCCAAGAAGAGTATATTTCAATGGTGAGAACTGTGAAATGCCCCTTCCAGATACTTTCCCTATGCTTCCAAATGGTTGCTCAAAGAAAAATCCTTATAGCAGCCATCTTTCTCTTCTATTCTTGATTTATTTGACTTACAAAACACTTAATTTTTGGTCCTAGATCAAATTTTTGCAACTTCCTCCTTAAGATTACTTAATTTTTGGTCCTAGATCAAATTTTTGCAACTTCCTCCTTAAGATTACTTTTGCCCCACCTCCTGAGAATTAGCTCCATCGCTTCTATTTGATGCAATATGCAGTCAAACCTCTTTATAACAATCTCGTTTGTTCCGAATATTTTTGGATATTATAGTGATATGCTGTTACAGAGAACATATATTATAACATAACAAAAAAATTGGTTCCGAAAAACCTTGGCTTTTATAGATAAGTGTTGTTATATATGGATATTGTTATAGAAAGGTTTGACTGCAGTACGATGGCCGATCATGAGAAATCAATAATTAAAGTAGATGTAGCGGAAATCCAGCAAGAAATCCATTGAAGAGCTCTTCGATTTTTGGCTCAAGAGCGGTTCCAAAAAAGTGGACCATGGTTAACATTATTTGACGTTATTAGCTTTGTAAAATTGACAACTTGTACATGTTTGCTCATAATTGTATTCAGGCATACATATGAAAAACGAGGGTAACAGGAATAACATTAGTTGTAATTAGCTTCGGCTTTTGTACCAATATGCAAACAGAATTGAGTTTTATAGCAAGTTCTGGTAAATATTTGACAAAATTGTTACTGACATCCAATCGTGGAGCATTTCTTATTTCACTTTTCTTCACTAATTAACTCACATGGAAAATAAAACCATAGGCATTCTAATAAAAAAGCCACACAAATTTGGATACACCCCATAGGATCATTCCTCATATTAACAGCTGTTCTAGAAGGGACAGGACGCCAGCGGAGTGGATCCAATATCCGCAACCAACTACAGAAATCACAGTTTGATATATTGATACGGAGAACAAAGGAATTGTTGGAATTTAAAGGTATTGGGCTTTAAAGTCTAAAGAGTGTGAATTGGAAATGGTGAGAAATAAAATGAAGGGAAATGAAATTTGAATGAAGTGATCTTTTGACTTGCACCAGTGAGGGACAACTACATTTGTGTGTTTACATATAGAATCACTTCTTAAAGCTCTTAAAAGGAGTTGAAGAGAATAAAATCTCGCGCCGTCGTTGTCGTTCGCTTGGCTTTTATTTGGATTTGGATTTAAAAAATAATCGATAAGATTATTTTTTGGACAAAATTTATTTAATTAATTATTTAATAATTAATTAAATGTCAGATCACTGCTGAAGATTCAGAAGGATAGTCTGGCCGCAGTCCCGGCGTAATCGCGGTAGGACCGCGCCAGAACCCTGCTGCAGATTCAGAGGGCCACTCTGGCCGCGGTCCTGGCGTAACCGCGATAGGACCGCGGCAAGCGGCGTAAACTTCTGAAAAGGCACCTTTTCCAGATCAAACATCACACCTCTTCCAATAATTGCCTATAAATTCAGAGGCATGACTTCGTTTTTAACACACCAAAAATATTACAGAACTTCCTTCTTTCTGAAAATACTACATTCTAATTCGCAATCTCTCTCTCTCTCGAATTCGTAAGTGTGATTTTGCTCCGTTCTTTAAGTTCGTTGGTATCCTGCAGGTTGTATTGTCACTATTGCAGGAAGGTTTATTCCGTTTTATCCTGGAAAGATTTAATCCATTACCTTGGCAACGTGTGAGGGGGTTAAAATTCCTTAAGGACGCACAAGCAAATTATGGACTCGGAATATTTCTTAATCTTTACTGTTTTCCAGTTTCTTTATTCTTCTAATAGTTTTTTCTGATTTTGTGTTTTAACACAATAGCGTTCACAAGCTTAAGGAATTTTTATACTAACATTTCTGTGTTGAAATATATATTATAAACTGTTATCTATATTTTGTATACTGGTTTGGAGACTAAAGCTTTTGTGCTTTCTACTCCAATAATTGTTCTGTCCGGTTTAAAGTATATCAAAACTTTACCGGAATAAAAAACGTACGGGTTTGAAGAATATAAAAACTTCACCATTGTTACGTATTGTATGTATGGCTGTCCAACGGGACGGGACAAACTTAACGGGATGGGACGACATTTAAGCGGGACGGTGGCGGAACGGGACGAAACGGGACAAACGGGACGAAACGGTCGTCCCATCCCGTCCCGCTAACAAACGGGACGGGACAAACGGGACGAAACAGTCGTCCCATCCCGTCCCGCTAACAAACGGGACGGGACGGGATGGGACGGGATGGGACGGGACGAAACGGGACGGGACGGGACGGGACGGGTTCGTGGGCCTTAAGTGTAGTTTTTTTTTTTAAATGTCTAGTTTTTTGAAAATGACTAAGTTTT